>JANZLX010000002.1:8429308-8446164 GCA_025531955.1 Erythroxylum orinocense | reverse complement strand
GGGGAAGGTATCCACACCCTTATAAGGGGTGCTTCGTTCGCCTTCCCAACCGATGTGGGATGTCACATTCCACCCCCTTAGGAGGCCCAGCGTCCTCGCTGGCACAGCGGTCCGGGTCTAGCTTTGATACCAATCTGTAGGACCTCGCGTCCACAGGACCTCGGCCTCTCGGGCCTTGCGTCCCTCTGGAGGGCCTCGTGCCCACCCGCTTGCAAATATTATCCGCTTTGGGCCTCAGCCTCTTGGGCCTCGCACCCTCACGGTTTTGCTTTTCCACAGACCTTCCCAAGAGGTTACCCATCCTGGGATTGCTCTGGCCCTGACACATTTAACTTCGGAGTTCTGATGGGATCCGAGACGTTAGGACATGGAAAACGCGTCTGTAAGGGAAAGGTATCCACACCCTTATAAGGAGTGCTTCGTTCGCCTTCTCAACCGATGTGGGATATCACATGACTGACTTTTTTGTTATCTCACTTCAAGTCTTACACAAGTCAGATTTTGCTTATATACATACAACTAAAAAACAAAAGCAGAGGCCAACGTCTATTTACAAAATGACATCACTTTACCTAAAATAAACATTACACGTAACTATACAAAATATAGAAAAGCTATTTATAAAGTTAATAGTATTATCAAGTTGTTTCATATTTTTTTTTGGAAATCAAAGTATATACATATATTGCAAAAGTGGCTTTTACTATTGCGTCTTCGAAATTCTAAAACTCGCATGGCTGAAGTCGATCGGTAGTTTTACTTTGTTTTTCATTTAATAACGCTTTTTCCAGCTGATGTCATGTCCCAGAGGTTGGATCTAATGGGAAATATATTTTTGTTAAGCTCTAGATCCAAATTGCGAATCGTCTATCAACATAAAAATAAGGCTAGATGCAATGTACCTAGTCACATGCCTACAATTAAAATGAAAGGATAGTATAATAGTTAGAGGAAGGGCATCTACCCTATATTTCATATTGGTTGATTGTAGCAGGAGCCCCCATGCTCTACTTGTTGTCAATAATGTATGTAACTTGAATTTAAATATAGGGATAAGAGTTGTTTTCAATAGATCCATGTGTAAATGTAACAATAAAAAAATGACGTAAATTAAAAAAATTAGTATATTAAATAATTATAAAAATAAAATTACAATAAATATATAAATAAATAAATAATAAAATTACAATGTAAGTCAATTGTGTAAGTAAATATAAATCTAGAGAAGTACGTCTCTTGACTCACAAAATTAGACCGCTAGTTGTGTACGTAAAAGTCATCCTGACTAAGAAGTAGAATCTAGAAACTTGTGCTTGCACGAATAGCTTGGCAAGATCCTAGGTTCGATTTCTGATAATGAAAGGGAGTGAATTGCTCTGTTAGAGAGCTAACTAAAATTATACCGTGATTCAATCTTCCAATAATAATCAAACCTGCGACTAGGAACTCTTAGAATTGGGATTCAACCTTTTGGAGCGGGAGTCTAGAAACTTGTAAATATAAATCTAGAGAACTACGCGTCTTGACTCTTGAAGCAAAATTAGACAGCTAGTTGTGTAGGCAAAAGTGATCCTGACTAATTTGGCTGATTGGGACCGAGTAATGATTATTTCTTTTTTATTTACTTCATATTCTTTCACTTGCAAAATTCGCGTCCTTAAAGATGGAAATTAGGTTGCACGGTCGTGTAGTCCAAATCGTTTCAATGATCAGTTCCCTTTTCTTATACTTTGCACATGGGAGAACATCTTACGAGTTCCCTTCGAAGGATATATATTTTTGTTATAAAAAAGGCAGAGTTAACTTATTTATTAAATTAGTACTTTTTGAAATAATAAATGGGGAAGAGAATATGTGTAAGTAATATTTTTTAGGGGTTTTTTTTTTATTTTCATTTTTTATTATGGTTTACGAAAATTAGTAGAAACTAAAATAAAAATAAAATGTAAAAACCTAAATAAAGTATTAAATATAAAAATAAAAAACAAAAATTATAATGAAATGAAAGAGGCTTTAGTTTTAGCCCTTTTATTTAGAAAATGGTAAAGAGATTGCAAAACTTAAAGGTCAGCAGATAATTAAGAGCAAAGCTTTTGCAATAATGAGACAGCGAGAGGGAGAGAAGAAATTTGAGTGTTTAATAAATAATAAGCAATGTTATGGATCCAGTATTCCAGTGTCGTGTTAGATGGGGTCCTTATATAATAATATTATACAGCACCGCTTAATACTTCCTATTATATTATTAGGGTAATTTTTAAAATTATAAAATAGTTTCTTAAGTTTTTTAAAATGTTATACGTTTTTATAATTTTAGATGAATCTTATCTCCAAAAATTATAATAATATAAATTTAAAATAACAATAATGTATTTATATTACTTTTCATATATTTCACGTATAAATAATAATATAAAGTAGATTATTTAAATATAAGAAACAATATTTTTATTAATAAAGATAAGGGTATATATTTTTAGATTTCTCGGATAAGATGGTGGACTTTTTAAATTTCCACGAAATTGTCGCTGAGAGGTTATTTTCGTTGTTGGGGTTTTAGTCAATCAATCAAAGGAAATAATGCTTCTTTCTCGTTAGATATTGCTTTTGAAGATGGCATGCAAATTAACAAAGCTTCAAAGGTATCTTACTTTTAGCATGATTCGATTATATTACATTAGATTAGATGGGGCATCGCATCGTCATTAACTATATTACGATGACATGCGAACAAAGCTTCAAACTTGTCTTTGATTGAGACATTTAGCATGATTAGATTAGGTGAGGCATGGTCGTTGTCTATATTACGATGACTGGACTGGACACGTTACCTCTACTACCATCCTAAGTTGTTTTTCTTGTACAAAATATAGAACAAGCACCCCTGTCAATTAAAGCAATTATGTGTGTTGGAAACGTAATTGGCTCTATTTGATGACTTATCGCCGCATTAAATACATCTAACAACATTTGGCCCGGTTTATTTTGCCATTTTCTGTGTGCTTCAACAAAGGAAAAGTAATTATGACTGTGAGTGTGGGCCGTCGACTGATTTTAAAATGAGAGAAAATTCTGCAAATATTGAATTTATTTTATATACATATTTATTTATATATCAAAACTAAAATAAAGAGAATATTAGAATGAGATCGCGACATAAAACTACAAATATATAATACATTATTAATCAATTTTAATACATGCAATTAAGTATTTTTCTTGGAGTTGGTAATTTAAATTTGAATTTTGAAATATACATCCCATTCTTCAGTTCTAGCCATTGAAATTTCCAGAGCTTTGTTGGTTGAATTTTAACCCTATAGAAGTTTCTATGTTTTCTTTTCAACTCTATTCTTTAAAATAATTCATCACTCCTTTATTTTAAGCTTCTTCATAGTTCAAAAAAATTATAATTTTGTTATCCAATCACAAAAAAGATTAAGAAATAGTTTGTGCTAAAAAATATTTTAATTTATATTAAATAATATCTATTTTTACTATAAATTAATTTTAAAAATATCTAATGTTTTTGAATTTTTTAATTTTTTATATAATAATAAACTATATATAAAGGTAGGCCAATTAGTTTAAGACTGTTTAATATAAATTTATATTTTAAGATTGTTTAATATAAATTATAAAATGGTGATTCTTTAGGAATAAAATAGACGAGGAATATAATAGAATATGTATTATTTAGTTTGAATTATTTCTAAGAATTTTTAAGGATGAAGTAATGTCAATATTTGGTTTGAAAACATAAATTTGAAGTTACAAAAGAATAGCTAACAAAAAAAAAACCAAAATATTCATAATTTCCACTTACTACATTATTATTATTATTATTATTATTATTATTATTATTATTACTAAGTAATTATATAGATTCTTTAAGAATATTTTTGTCCAACAATTCTTTATTTTTATTTCCAACCCACTTGAAATAGATAAAGATAAGGAGAGGATGTGTTTACATATTCTTCAAATTCAAGAAATAAGTAAATCATTAGATTTGTTGGAAAAAATTACTACAACCTCAATAACAATAATTGCAAGAGAAGTAAAGTGTAAAAAATTAAATCAACCCATATGCAATTTACGTGAAAAACTCCTTTCAACTAGAGAAAAAACCACGGTCCAAATCTCCACAAATTAAAATCAATCCACTATAACAATTAAGAGGCAACCGACAACAATAATCTCAATGTACAATTATCTCTAAGTTCTAGTACAAATTAAAAATCCCAAAAAATTTTGTACTCTCTACAAATCCAAAAGATACCACATACTGAATATCTGTCGATGATGATCCACTTCCTTTTAATTATCTCACCAAATAGTTGTCATCCCATACGTCAAAATAATAAAGTAGACCTTAACTCGAATCATAAATTGACTTTTTCAATGAGTCACCAAAACCTATCACCTATAGATCAATCAAAGAATTCTATACCTAATGGCCTACCACTTGTAAGTAAAACAAAGCCTACCTTTGCAAAACTCACATAGCTAGTATATGAAATTTGGAGACATACCCAACAAGATTATATATTCTATACGTTTTACTCAACTAAATAAGGGGATAACTTATTACCAAGAATAAATCATAAATGGAATCGTGATTCCAATCAACCAAACACCCCATTTGAGTTAAAACTTGACTCGTTTTGATTAAAAACATTATCTGAAATAAATATATAAAAAAAGGGGGATGAAACAGAGCATATGCCTGGTATACAGATTAGTGGAAGTTTCCTAATAAGAACGAATAAAAATGTGAGGCTCAAGAGTCAAGACACATGCTAGAAGTACAGGCAGCATACGCCATAGAGCTAGAGGGAACTAGAGCGGGCAGAATCTAGAGCAAGTGTGAGAAATTGTTGATTCCCATCAGAAAAGGGCACTGATTGTTTTCCGCGATTAGACCATAACCCAGATCCTGGGGCTAAGACTTCCTCAGTCTTTGGACTAGCACTACAAGATAACATTTAGATAATGTAATCCGAGGGCTATATGTAATCAGTCATTGTTTACATTGTTTAATTTTAGTAATGTAATGATACATTCTATTCCACAATTTCGTGCACTCAAATGAAAAAATGAGTATTGCATAGCTCATCCGTAACTCTAGCTGTCTAGCATTTACATCCTTTGTACACAATTAAACATGATTCATTCTATTCCACAATTTCGTGCAATCAAAGATAAAAAATGACTATTGGCTGAATTCCGTCCACAAGTTTATGACAATTGGTCGACGGTGAAGTATTCCAAATGACTCGAAGGGCCGGCATTGCGGATCATTTCTTATAAACAGCTTGCTAGTTGACTGCGACATCTTTGGCAGCTATGATCCCCCCTTTACTTAAATAACACGATAAGAATGGTTACATGACTTTTAAAGAAGATTTAAATCGCTTGTTGAGTAAAAGTTGCGGATCATTTCACGTGTTATATTTAACTTCACCAGAAGGTTCATGGAAAAATCCCAACATGAATGACAGAAGCTTACCATACAATGGCTTAAGTTGCAAGAAATAAAGTCTTGCTGTGAACACAAAGTATATGTTTATTCAACAATACATACAAATGAATGTAAGAAGAGCTTGCCACACCGTAATTACAGTACAATATTTTTGCTTCACAAAATCATGTATTGCTATCAAAAATGTCCTTAAATTTTCTCCTTGCCTTTCATACCTTAGTTGATCTAAAGTGCTAATAATCAGTGTAACCAGGACCCAACAATCTTGATCAAAGTTTTTTGGACAATATACTGTTAATGCACACCTAAACTTGAAAAATTAGCACTAGAAAACTGACACAGATTCAAGCTACGTTTCCAATACAACCTCTTCATCTCTTTCCACGACTTCCAGGGCCCGATCTTGGACCTGGGTGCCTAGAGAACTGCAACCTCAAATAGTTAGAATCTGGATCGTGTTCATCCATCTTGTAACCTGCAGATTCCGTCAGTTATGTTAGCATACCTGGTTAGGGAAACTGTGCAATTGATATAATACGTGAATTTTAAACCTAGGTCTTCAAGGCTCCAATCAAAATAGATTGTCACCATCCTCAGCACTGATTCCTGAGAAGAATAAGAAGGATGTCTACCTTGCAATGCACTCATTGCAGTAGCTGCACAGGCTGGACTTTCGAAATCAACAAAACAAAGGATAATAGGATCCCCACCTCGCTGCATAATTAACAAATAAATAGTAACATGTCCATCCAACACATGTAGTATCGGAGATAACCAAACCCAGTGAACTATTTGAAGGATTCACTTACAAGTTTGGAATCTTTTGTCACTAGTCTCAATTCCTTGTATCCAACAAAAGGTCGAAAGATATCTTGTACGGCCCAGTAAAGGAATAAAAAAGGTAAAAGAAAAGGCGGAAGCCATTATACCATTGTTATAAGTGAGAAAAAAAGTATAAATCTTAATTGTTTAGCATCAGTACATTGTAAAAAGGATACGAGCTACTTCTCGCCTTGTGCTGTCAGGAGGTAGCCCCTCAACATATAACGTATTGGAAGCATCCGGAGGTAGGGGTACAGTTTCACGACTTGGTCTAGCGATTGTATCTACAGAGGGAAGGCCACTGTAGCCAATGTCTCGGCCATTTGCTGCCATATCTGTAGCACTAGCTCGAGAGTGGTCCATTATGGGATCAGCTATTGGAAGAACACTCATTCCACCAACAGCTTTTGCTGACACACTTCTGCTTAATGCACTCACTTCTCCAGAACTAAATGGAGAAACTTGCTTTAAATACAATTATAAAGAGCATTTTTAGTAAGATTAGTTTAATGAGTGGTGGATAACAACTGAAAAATTATAAGGTTTTGCAGTGGTACCGCAGTTTGAAGATAGCGATCATATGCTGATCCAATCGTCTTTGTATCCTTCACAGGCTGATACCTTGCACGATCATCTTCCTTTGGATAATAGCTAGGCATCTCCATTGAAGGTAGCCCAGAAGGTGGGAGATCTGCAAAACTCAGAAAGAAACACGTAAAGCTAAATAACAAGAGCATAATCCATCTTGTTTGTGATTTGTTTCTTGCAACTGGAAAAAGAACCATTTTTCTGTGAGGATATAGCAGGGCCATATTTTGATCCTTCATGGCTATAATGAGCCCTTGCTTCCTAACCTACCCAAATAGGTCATAAAGGAAGAAAAATCCTTACAAACAGCCCACCTGATACTATTTTGCAGGGTCCTATAATCAGAAATTGATCTGTGGCCTATATCAATTTGGTATCAGAGTCACTGATTATGGAAGAACAATGCACCCAAAAACAGCAGTTAGAAGCCTCTATGCTATGTACAAGGAGGATCGAGCTAAAGCGGAAAGAGAACAGGAAAGGGCAGCCAGTGAGACCAGGCAAAATACGGTGACGGCTCAGTTAGAAGAACTTTCTCCCGACCCAGCTGCAAATCACGAGGAAACGGAAAATCATCACAATCACTGAGGTCCGCAACCTGGAATGTAAAGTCAAAAAGAGCAGAATCTGGTTCCCAAATTCTCAAAACTCGGTTTTCCCCATTTTGATGGTTCTATTGATCCCTTGGGATAGCCCAGCCAGTGTGAACACTTCGTTTCTCATCAAAAAACGTCAGAAGAAGAAAAAGTAGGACTAGCTTCCTTCCATCTTGAAGGTGATGCCCAACTGTGGTTCATCAACCTAGAAAGGGACTGGTCTCTCATGACAGGTGAGAATTTCGAAACCAATTGTAATTTGTGATTCGGCCCTCCCATTTGCAGCAACAAACTAGGAAAACTTTCTAAACTTCGAAAAACTGGTACTTTTGATGAATACCAAAGGCAATTTGAGCAACTGGCAGCCCGAGCTAGTACTCTCAAGAACAAGAAGTCAAAATTTTCATTAGCAGGTTAAAGGGGGGCCATTGCTATAGAAGTAAAGCTGCAGAATCCTCAAGACCATATTAGTGCAATGAGTTTGCCAGATTATATGAAAGGGGGAGCAATACACAATGGGCTGAATCTGTATGGAAGGTTGTCATAGGGGAAAATCAGTGAACTCCTTTTGTTAAAAGGCTAAATCGAACAGGGATGAAAGAAAGGCGTTCCAAGGGATTGTGATGAGTAGTACAAACCGAAACATCAATGCAAAAAACTGTTTTGGTTGGCAGACGTGAATGAAGAAGAGGAGCTGGCAAAAGAGGACCAAGGAACCAGCAGTATCATTGCATGCTATAACAGGAATGCACAAACCTCAGACCATGCAAGCGGAGAGGTTTCTCAATGGTAGGCCTTTACTAATATTAATCAACTTGCACTCACAGCTTTTGGATGCAGCATTGGTGGAACAGCTGAAAATTCCCATGAAACCTAATGCTGAATTGTGGGTTACAGTTGCTATTGAACATAGGTTATGCTGTCCTGGCATATGCAATTTGTTGACCACATGGCTAGGTACTCAACTTTTCTGTTTAAACTTGTATATGTTACCTGTTTGTGGACATGGTGCTGTTTTGGTAATTAACTGGCTTAGAATGCTCGACCCTATTTTCTGGGTTTTGTTGATATGAAGATGAGATTTAAATGGCATAATCATGAAGTAGAGTTGAATGGCATAAAAGACTCCACCAACACAATTGCTTCCTTAATGAAAATTTAACAGAACTCCACCAACACAATTGCTTCCTTAATGGAACTCCAAAGAGTCCTTAGTGAGTTCCAACTCATATTTAACACGTCACAAGGCCTGCCCCATGCAGAATTTGCGATGCGATCATCATACAACTCTAGATCCAGGAGTGGGTCGCATAACTGTCCACCCCTACCATTACCCACATATCCAGGAAAATGAAATAGAACGGCAATGTTGTGAGATGCTCAAACAAGGAATTATCTGGCCTAGTCAATCCCCTTTCTCTTCTCCTGTTCTCTTGGTGAAGAAGCCTGATAATTCATGGCGATTTTGTGTTGACTATGGAGCACTGAATTGCCATATGGTGAAGAACAAATTTCCTATACTAATGATCGATGAATTATTGGAAGAGTTACATGGGGCTTGTTACTTCTCAAAGGTAGACCTGGGTTCAGGGTATCATCAAGTGAAAGATGGATGTGGAGAAGACAACTTCTCACACCCATCATGGGCCTAGTAAATCCCCTCTCTCCTCCTGTTCTCTTGGTGAAGCAGGCTGATAATTCTTGGCAATTTTGTGTCAACTACGGAGCACTAAATTTTAATATGGAGAACTCATTTCCTATACTAGCGATCGATGAACTATTGGAAGAGTTACATGGGGCTTGTTACTTCTCAAAGTTAGATCTGGGTTCATGGTATCATCAAGTCAAAATAAGAGCAACAAATGTGGAGAAGACAAATTTTCACACCCATCATGGCCATTTCAAATTCTTGGTCATGCCCTTCAATCTCTCCTAGGCACCATCCACTTGTCAAGCCCTCAAGAATTATGTATTCAAACAATATTTTAGGAAGTCTATTGGTTTTCTTCCGCGACATGTTGACCTACATTCATATATAGGCAGAACTCATTCAGAACTTTCAATTGTTGAATACTACTTATATCTAAAACAGTCAAAATGCTTGTTTGGGCACACCAAAATTTCCTAGTTGGGGCATTTGGTTTCCTCTTAAAGAGTTGTAGCTGACCCACAAAAGATTGCAGCCATGATTCGATGGTCGAAACCAAGCATTGTTCATGCTTTACAGGGATATCTGGGACTCATGGGCTATTACAAGAAATTTATTGGCAACTAAGGAACTGTTGCAGCTCCTTTGACGGCCATGTTGAAGAAAAATTATTTTTCCTAGAATCCAGAGTCCTTTAAAAATTGCAGTTACATCAACTCCAATATTGGCTCTTCTGACTTTAGCAAGGTTTTTATAGTCGAATGTGATGCTTTTGACTTGGCATGGGAGTTGTTTTCCAACAAGAAGGACCTCCAATTGCATTTTTCAGTTGCCCTTTTCCTAAACGACATCAACTTATGAAAAAGAGCTGAGGTCAAGCGCGTTCTGGATGTGAAGAGTTATGCTGCAAATCAGCAACAACAAACACTCCAGCTGGACAAAGGGGAATCTGTTTGGACAATCCCTTTTGACCAAGTCTACAAGAGATTCACTCAAGGGAAAAGAAGGAAGATAGAAAAGAAGATAAGTTTATTCTCGAATTTGAATTAGTCAAAAACGTTTCTAGTTTTTTGTTAAGATTTTATAGCCTTTCATTAGAAGTTGTTAGAACTGTTAAGGCCGTCAAGAGGAATCTATTTAAGCTTTTCAATTTTACTTTTGCAATTCCTTTCTTTAAGAGACTGAAGGATTCTCTCTTATAAGCCCTTGCTTCCTAACCTACCGAAGTAGGAAGAAATATTATGTTGCAGGGTCCTATGACCAGAAATCGGTCTAGGGCCTATAACAGCCATTTTCTAAAAAGGCTATAGTCTAACAGTTCGAAGGAATGGTTGAATTTGAAAATCCCATGTTATAAAAGAAAGTGGGGGAAAACAGAGTAAAAGAAAACAGAGAGCAGTTGCATGGTGACCTATACTAAAGATATGCACAAAATGAAAAAGTTTACTGTCGCCATAAAACTCACAAGGAGTTTGCTAGCAAACAGAGCCAAAGTTGAAATGAATCAGTGTAGTACACCAACTACCATAAAATTACGCCCTGCAGTTTAAAGTTGAAGGACCGAATTAGCTATAAAATGACTCAAAGGGAGACATGTATACAATGCTCAGATGAAACTCCAAGAAAATTGAAGGACTAAGGTTACCTACATCGACACACCGTAACTTTGATGCCCCAGAAAATCTTTAAAATCACGTAACAAAGTAGGAGAGTGGTTCAAATTCTTGTCCAATGTTACAAAAGAGAAAAGTCCAAGAACATAGAGCATTCCATCTCAAGAATAATTCTTTTTGATGAGTACCCAAAAGGGCATCAGACTAAAGCAATAAATAAATACCCCTAAACTAACATCCAAACCATCGACACACAAAACCTAGTTAGAGATGAATCCAAATACCACAATCAAATGGGTACCAGTACACTGCTCAATCGAATGTAACAAAAAGGCCAATTAAATAAAAAAGTAAGAGGCATACCGTAGTCAGTACGCTGACGTTTGAGAATAGCAGCGGATTGGAGGAGTGCTTGCTGTTGCCGATTCCAGTAGCCGTCGGTCATTATGAATGAATGTATACGTCTGCGAATAAACGCGTAAGGAAGGTAAAGGTGAGATCTTGGGATTTGGATACCGCGGACAGGGTCTTTTATGAACTAAAACCCTAATCTAGAGATCTATCTCCTCTCGCGCTTTCTCTGGCTTGCAATTTTGCAGTCTACTTCTGGTCGAATTCCTGTTTTTCCATTTATTTATATTTTCTTATTAAAACGCCGCGAATCAATTTCTATATTTTATATTATGCATTAATTCAATTAATAATTTATTAGACCGACCTCTTATTTATTAACATTCACCTGTAGCTTTTTGAATCGTAGGATCCTTTTTTTTTTCATTTTTAATATATTCTTACTGTTGACTCTCTCACAAAATTGCAATTTAAAAATAGGACAAAAGATAAAAATCTCCTATTATTTAGTTTTAAAAACTTTAAAAATGTCATATCTCTAAAATTATCAAAAAAAATTCTTTTAGTTTTTATTTTAAAAATTTTGCTTTTTAGACTTTAGTTACAAAATTACGATAAAACAAGTGTAATATAAACATTATATATCTTTTTTTTAATATAAACATTAGAATTAAACTAATCAAATATTGTTTATACAAAAATTTAATTCAAATTTTAAATTTATTAAATTAATAATCTATTAGAAATCAAATTTAATTGGTTTGAATCGAGTTTAAAAATTAATTTGAATTTCTATATTAATAAGATTTGATTAATTTGAATATAATATTTATATTACATATGTGTTGTTGATATTTTAAACAAAAGCATAAAAAAAGGGAGATTTTTTGAAAATTTGAAGAATTAAAGATGAAGAATTATTTTAAAGAATTCTTAAACTATGTAAGACGGCTTTAGAAAACGGTACAAAAATAGCATCATTCCAGAACTCATAATAGTATCAGTAATATTATAATATCAAATATTATTTTAGATATTTTTAAATTGTAAAATATCTCAATTTTATATAAACTTAAAATATAGTTTTATATTATAAAATTTATCTTTAAAAATATATAATTTGTGAAATTCTTTTAAGTATTCCTTATCTTGAGATTATTTTAAAATTTAATTATTAATCTCTCGCCTTTTTTTTAATAATAAGCAGGGCCTATTCCACTTTCAAACTAAAAATTAAATTTCTTTGAACGATGTCTTCCAACAAGTTTTTAAGAATTGATATAAAATTATTTTCAAAATTTCAGCATTTAAATTTATCATTTTATAAGTCAAACTAATGTTTTGGACAATATTTAGAAACGTAGATTGGAGTGCCAAATAGAAATAATAAAATATTAAAGTTTTATTGAAAATAAGGATGAATTATATTTAGAAAATTATTGATAAATGTTACAGTCAATAGATTAGTTGTTATTTGGGGAAAAAATAATTTTAAAACATTTTTTTATCTTATACACATTTATATATATACGATAAATTTCATGAAATAATTATACATTAAAAATAAAATTATGATTAGATTGTAATTATAAAATTTATATTGCATTTATATATTATCCCTAAATTATTCTTAGTCATTATTCTATTAAGATTCGAAATTCGTAAAATGTAAAAAGATTATCACATTTTTTTATATAAATGAAGTAGTTGATCTTATAGACTAAAGTAAGTAGATACTTAATTACATGTGTGAGTGTTTGTTAGATAATAAATTCACTAAATTGACCCCATATGAGAAATTCATTTTGACACATTACTTGTATGTCTATAAAAATTCTCGATGTGATGATTATATAAGTAATTATTTGACTTGAAATCTCCAAAGTTATCTTATATAGAGATTACTATGTTTTTTATATTACTCATAACCTGTTCTAATTGATGATAGTCCAAGTCAGTAGTTATTAGATGCAGCATGAAATATATAAAAGTAGTTGAGTGATCAAGATATACCCCAAAGTAATTAAGGAGGATGTTTTGTTTTTTTCGATTAATATTGATTCAGAAAATTCTTGACTAAGGTGCATTGACATTTTACAAATAGTTTACAAATGTTATTGATTCAGTAAATATCTAATGATGAAGAACTAATATGATTGAGTTCAAAATAGAGTAAGAATTAATTTCATATTATATGTCTAATCGAAACATTTTATAATGAAATGACAAACAAGTTAGTCAAAATTACATTGATATTTTTAAATATTTAAGTGATCATGATGTGTTCCTAGACGTCAATCTTGATCTATAGATATAAATTATTCAATTAATAAATTAAATATAAATTAAAGGGATTTAATTAATCTAACCTTAAATATAATTTAAAGTTATAATTTATATCCATTACTAAAATATTTGGAAACTTAACAAGTCATACCTAAAGAATAAATTGAAGAAAGAAAAGATATTTTAGTCAAGTTAAACTTAATTATAAAGTTTGAGAAACTTTATTATTAAATGTGATATAAAATATTAAATCTTATTTAGACATAATTAAATAGAAGCAATCCCTAATAAAGTTATTTATCCTTACTTAACCGTCTTTGTAAATAATTTATGACGCTTACAGCCACACACCTTACGCACAAAAATGTGACCACTGCCTCATGGCCAGTGTAGAACGTGCGCCAAACGCGCAAACGTGCCAATACGTCATACACGCTGGACACACGTCCAATGCTTGGTGCCCGCATGCGCCAACGATCTAGCTCGTATGTCTCATACGCTCCAGACGTTGCACCTGTCCCAGTCTTCGCCTGGGTGCTTCTTCATACTGCATCCTTTATGCCACCAGACAAAGGCAATTTTCAACGACTTTTCTAGTGATTTTTTGCCATATTCTAACCATTTTCGGTCAGAAAATCGCCAAAAGTCCCTTTTTCATCTCATTTTTTCCACGTAACACTTATTCAAAATCATTTCAAACACTGATAAGATAATCTTATATAGTCGATAACATTTGACACCATCACCCGTTGGTCTTAAACGTATGGTTTAAATGTTCAAATTAGAATTTTAACCCTAATTATCTCTTTTCTGCAAGGCAATCTTGCATGCGAGAAAAGAAGGGAAAGCAAATAGCTACAAAAAGCTGGAGCAGGTTAACAAGGACTTTTCTCGTAGGAAAAGATCATAGAATAATATCCAAGATGACTAGTAGTGGCTGGTGATATTGCAAGAGAACGTTTATCAAGAGATAGATCACCTACCTCTAAGTTGTGATAAGAAGATGGCTTATCAAGTACTAGAATTAGTACTTATCGTGAATTGTTATTTTAATAGGAATATCTCTAGTTTGCATCCCCAAAAGGCTAGTATCCCAACGGATGTCTAAGGTATAGTTTGGTTGCAATATTGTTTAAATGTGAGATACCGACTTTGATGGCCTTTCTTTGATATAATATATATGAAGGCCGAATTTCAATATGTCTTCACATGGTTATATTCAACATTCCAAATAAGAAAACTGAAATTTCTGGCAACAACGTAAACAGAGTACTATTGTAATTTAGAGATTGAAGTTTTTGTAACTTAACTCGTTTCATTCGTTAACACAAATGCTAAACAAGTCTTCGTAGGAAACAATTATCATAGTTGAATAATACGTACGCACTTTAGCCCCTTTTTTTTTTCTTTCTTCTTTTTTACAGTGGAAAAGTATATAGTTTGATCATTATTACAACTCCTCAAAGCTTTATTCTTCACAGCAAAAGTTTGGGAGGATTCCTCCAACACTTTTCTTTCTCTGCTTAAATTCTGCACATTAAAAACAAACATGAAATAAGTATTGAACCCACATTTTAAATATTTTATTGGCGTCCATCTTTTACATATTTGATTAATCTACCTTTATCGGTGATTATAGTAAAAAGGAAATAAATCAATTAATTATAAAAAGAAAAATCTTACTTGCTGCAGTCCGCTTTGGTGCTAAAAGGCATATTAAAGTCGGACTTGCATAACTTGGAAAGCTTGCTGACTCTATCATCCTTAATGTTCATTTCTTTCGCAGCGTCTTTTAAGCAATTACACGCAGCTTGCTTAAGTTTTGGGCTGGCGTCAGAGGCACGTTTGCCGAATTTGGTGAGAACCTGACAGCAGTCTGAGGAAGGTGATGCGGCGGAAGCAGTCAAGTATGGTACACAAGGTTGCACTGCATTTTTCACTTTCTTGCACAAAACAGGACCAGCAGATATAGGACTTGCATAACTCGCAAGCAAAGCCAGCAACACCAAACCCAAAAAGCCTTTCATGTTGCTATCTCTTAATTTCGCCGTGTATTTAGCTAGCTGGGTATTGACAGGTGTTGATTGAATTGAAGGTCACTTGGCACAAATTGAGCATGTTCATATGGTCTATTTATAGCTAATGTGTCCCTCCTCCCTGCAAACGGAAGTCATTGGTGGAATACGAGATTGGTTGGGCAGTGCAAGTCAGGAATTGGATCAAGACAAAGCTTTAGCGCTAAAATGCCGGAGAGGATCATTCAGTTTAATGGAGCGTGCCAAATTGGAGCATAATCATAACCATGACATATATTCCAATGTTTAAACGTTACGAGCTTAATTAATTATAAAATAGTTTACTATATAAATTGTACATCTGTGAAAAAAGAAAAAGGAACATTTGAAACCAAGAAGCCTTTAGAAATGACAATTTAAAGAATAATGGAGTCGTGTTTTTTACGAGCATAAAAAGAATATGGGACTCTTCTAAGCTGAGTACGCTTTTATCCCTCTAGAATTTCAATCCCTTTACAAAGTTGTGGTCTTGCAGGTTCCCATCAGTCTTTAAACTCAAATACAATGGGATTGGGATGTCTCGTATTTATCTTTTTTTTGTTTTTGTTTCTGTCTGTCTCTCTATTCATCATTAGAGCCCATCCAGATCAAGGATAGGTACGAGTTTAGACAAATACTATGTCTTTCATCTTCAAGCTTCGAAGGCGTAGCCTTTGATTCCTGTCTGTATTCCACTTCCTATAATTTAGTGTATTTTCTTGTTGTTTTGTTACAACCACAGTCACGATTTCACATTATCGAATTTTGGGGGATGTTTTCCAGATGTGTAGTCACAGATACTGCAAATCTGCACTGTAATATTTCTGTTAAATATTAGTAATGTTAAGTTACTGTTTCATCATAATAGCTTAAGTTGTTGTGTGAGATTAACTTAATTAGTTTTATATATTCATTAACACATCCCCTCAATTGAAAGCCCTTTGGGCTTGAAACTTGCACAAGTCCACTCTATCTTGTGCTGAATAATAGGTAGATGGTAGGATTTGAACTCAAGACCACTTGATCATAAAAGCTTTGATACCATGTTAAGTGACCGTTTCACGACAATATCTTAAGTTGTTGTGTGAGGCCAACTTAATTAGTTTTATATATTCGTTAACAAGCAACACATCTACATGATAGAACTAAAAGATATCGAAATAAAAGTATATTTTTGACCTTTGACCAATGAATTGAATGCCGTACCGTTCTGGCCGGTACCGGTCGAAACGTACCGTTCCGGCTGGAAACCGGTACCGGAACGAACTTAAGTATTCCGGGTATAAATTTCGGCCGGTACCGGCCAATTTCGGTCATTACCGGCCGGTACCGTCAATACCGGAATTTTCGAGACCGTTCCGCAAAATTCAAAAAATGCAGGGACCAATTTGTAAATAAAAAAAATCTACCCTA
>JANZLX010000002.1:8398920-8422255 GCA_025531955.1 Erythroxylum orinocense | reverse complement strand
CAAAACTAAACAATTCTTTTCTCATAAATTTTTCTTAAATTCATCAAATTTTCTTAAATTCATAAATTTTCTCACCAATTTCTTTCTCATTTAAATTCATTTTAATATTTATAATTTTCACCAAAAGTTCGAGGTCCAACAGGGTTAGTAGTTTGACATTTTGGTCTCTAAACAAACATCTGAGATAATTTCTTTTTACGAAAATTACAAGAATGACTAATGTGACCATGTTTACCACAGTAATCGCATAAAACAAATGAATGATAGTTGTTATGATCTTTGTCACTTAGTAGATTCCTATTGTTTTGGCTATAGCTACTGTTGGACTTAACAAAGAAGTTTTTGTATGACCTAATATTCCGACCTTACCAAAAATGCATGTACCACTACTAAGCAATGCATCAAGATTCTTCCTTCCATCAACGAAATTTTCCATATCTTTTTCCAGAGATAAGATCTTTCCAGCACTTTTCTCCTTTTCAAGTTCCAAGGCGATAACTTTTTCTTCTAACTGTCTTTCCTTATCAAAATCATTTTTTAGCAGTGTATTTTTCAATTTAGCTACTCTTTCTTCCAAAACTTCTTTTTCAAAAACCTTTTGCCTATAGTCAACCTCAAGAGAAATATTCCTGATCGACAAATTCTCATTTGCAGATTCCAATGATTTAATGTTACTCTTCAGAGATGCACCATTGCTCTTGGACTTCTCAACTTCTTTGAAATACTTCACTATCAACCTTTTGTACTGATCATACAATTCATGATATGTATTTTTCAATTAATCAACTTCAACATCACAGTTTAAATAATATAACTCATCGTCTCTTGATTCAACCATGAAGCAAACGTTGTTGACTTCTTCTGGCTCATCTTTATCAAAGTTTTCAGAATCCTCATTTGATTAGGCTACAGTTATCGCTTTCTTTCTGAATTTTCTGTTCTCTTTTCTTTATAGGCTTCCTTTTATAGAGGTGGTCATATTTTTTTACCATAAAATTGAACTTATCATCTCAATCTATTTGCAACCTAGTGTCTTTTTCATCATTGTTTGATTCGTCAGTTACTTTTAATGTCATTCCTTTTCTGTAGGAGGATCCTTCATCTTGCCTAAGCTCGGTTTCATGGATCATTAGATTTTCTCGTAGCCAATCAAGTGAAATAGTATCTATATCCTTTGTCGTTTCTAGAGATGTCACCTTAGGTCTCCAT
This sequence comes from Erythroxylum orinocense, assembly GCA_025531955.1. Classification (NCBI taxonomy): domain Eukaryota; kingdom Viridiplantae; phylum Streptophyta; class Magnoliopsida; order Malpighiales; family Erythroxylaceae; genus Erythroxylum; species Erythroxylum orinocense. The sequence continues at coordinate 8,421,046 of JANZLX010000002.1, read as the reverse complement.
TCTTTTGGTAGTGACCTCAGAATCTTCGTTACGAACTCGTCATTGGGATATATCTTTCCTAAGTTCTTTAAGACCATGATGATGTTGTTAAAGCTCTTGAAGAATTCGTCTATGGTCCCTCTCTGTTTCATGCCAACAGTTTCGTATTGATTCATTAAAAGACTTATCTTATGTTTCTTTACCTCAGTTGTTCCTTCAAACGTAACTTGTAGTTTGTCCCACATTTCTTTTGCTATAGAGCAGTAGGATATCTTTTAATTTTCTTCTAGAGACAACACAAATATCAGACGATGTTTTGCCTTAGCGTTTAGTTATGCATTTCTCCCGTCAGCATCAGTCCATACTTCCACATTATCGGAAGTGGAGTTGTAGCTTCAACTCTAATTGCTTGTCATACTTTAATATCTACAAATTGGAGATATATGACCACTCTCTCTTTCCAGTATGAGTAGTTGTTTCCATTGAAGTAAGGAAGCTTTAAGACAGATTGTCCTTCAAAACTTCTCAAGGTGATTTCTATGATCTATCATGTGTTGTAAAACACAATAAATATGAAACCTCACTTTGATACTAAACGATAAAGCAAACACATGCAAGAGGGGGTAAATTGTGTGTGACTTAAAAAAATTTTGCAAGTTACTTTCAATTCAAAAAGAAATGACAAGATCCTGCCTATAATTAAAACAACAGGAGCCTGTTGCTATAGAAATCTTGTTAAACGATAGGAGCCTACTAAATGAAAAGTTTTGTTAAAAATAATTTAAATAGAAGGCGTATGTTAAAACTAAAAAAACTCTTGCAAGTTGAAAACAGAAGGAGCTTATTATAAAGTGAATAGGTCTCTTGCTGAAATAAATGCACACACAATATAAGGTGAACATTTTAAGAGAAGAGAGAAAAGGACGCAATCGATTTATACTTGTTTGGTTTACAATCCAGGCCTTGTCCAGTCCCCAAGTATCCAACTTGAGTGTTTCACTATAAAAATCAAGAAGTAATTTTTCCTAACCTTCCACGCTTGAAATGTATAACAAGCTTCTAAAAGCTTACAGAAGAATAAAATGTAAAATAAAAAATAAGTTCTCAAATAACAATTTCTTTCCTGATAGAGTGATTTCACTTTCTAAGGTGAAAGAATAATATGACTCTTAAGAATATAGATGCTACTCAAATGTTTCGAAAGTCTGTGTATGTTCGTTTTTTCACAAGAGTTGTTGCTTTTCTTTAAATAGTCAATTTTTCAACTAGTCGTTGCTTCACTTACATCTTTAGTCAACTGGATGGATTGAACTATGAATAACTTTGATGTCATCTTTGCCAAAAATCTTCCAGTAATCACGGGGCTAATATACGACCTTCATAATTAGTAGGATCTTTTCGGATAAACCATTTTTAATAAAGCAAGTTCATAATGAAGATTCCTACAAGAAAGAAAACGTATTTCTAATGATGTTATTTCCTTCTGAGAATTGGACTATTAATTATACAAGAAAATAAATCCAATTTGAATTTTGAAATATTATACAATTATCATAAAAAACGTTAATCATAAACCTTGAGCTAACAAACAATAATTTAACGAAGATGGAGAGGAGAGAATGCAAACCGATTTATAATGGTTTGAAAAACAATTCTTGCTTTTGTCCACTTCCAAAACTTTTATTGGAATTCTATTATAATTCTTCTTTCAAAGTGAAGTATAACTTTTATACAATCTTTCTTCGTAAAAAGGAACCTTTCTTATACTTTTTTTTCAAGGTGAAGAAGAACCTTAATCCTACTTGAAACACTGCCAAGTATAATATTTAACACCCCACAAAGTATTACAATTCAAAAATATATTCAACACCCCAACAAAGTATTACAATAAAAAATATCTTACATATTCACTTGACAACTTCAAAATGGTTCATTCACATAAATATGACACAATGATGCTCAAATGATTTAAAAACTTTTTGAAATGTGTATGTACAACACCCAAACTTTTTTTATGCTAAATCAATAAGAAAAGACCTATTTATAGTGTTTTGGTAACAACTATTGAAGCTAAGAAAGAGTTGTTATAACAACTACATATAGTGCATTGATTGATCAATATGCATTTACAACATCATATTCACTAGTCGTTAGACACTAGTCGACCAATATACACAGTGGTCGATCATACATCAACCAATGTCTCTTTAAACTTATGGTACATCAAGTTTAATAACTTTAAATTATATTGGTCGACCACTAAACTATACACGTCGACCAATCACCTTAAAAATATGATTTTAACAACCTCGACTACTCAAAACCAATTTGTTTAATCTAAATATGATTAAAATACTTCCCAAAGTTTTCTCTAAGTATTATTTGAAAGATCAAGAGGCTTTTACATTAAAATAAAAAGTTGTAGTGCCTTTTGATGAATGTAAAGATTCATACATTAAAGTAAGATTAATTAATTATTCATAGTGAGCCTTTTGGATTATCAAATTAGCAAAGTGAGTTTACAAATAATAATAAAAAATGTGAAATGACCTTGATGAGACTTGATTTTATTTTGTTTTTATTTTGATCTTCATTTTATCATTTACAAACTTAAACTTCTCTTTTTCATCTTCATACAATATTTTCTTGAGTTTATAGCTTCATTTTGTCCTAAAATTACTTTTCATCAAAATAATAAACACATTAATAGAAAATATATTTTGTTATCATCAAAACATCAATTAAAACCTCCATTAGTTTAATAAATTTAATAACAAAAATAAATGCATTGATAAGAACATTTTTCAGTTATTCTATATCTATGATTTGCTAAAAGTCAATCAAAATTTAAAATGATTTTCACAAGAGATTCCTGTCACATCTTTTTTAAATATTAACAGTTAACTCATAATATAAAATAAAACATAAATATGCATCCTAAGAAGTAAATTTGACTTCAAAAATACTTTATATATTCATTATATGTACACTATTTTTATTTTTTTATAATAAAAATTTCATATGATATGGTTCTTATAACTATTTTGTACACGATTATGATTATGATTATGATTATGATTATGATTATTATTATTATTATTATTTCTTCTTGATATCATATTTATTAGTAGTAGTTTATAATTTTATTGATTTCATATTTTCAAAAAGGTAATTGATAAATAATATTCGAATTCTTATATATTTTTTTATAGAGCGTTACAAAAAAGGTTTTGATAAGAAGTTTGAAATAAGATAGTTACATCTTGTGAAATATGCATGTTAAAGAGTAATAGCTTTTAGTTTAAACATTATTAGTTTTGTTCAAACTTCAAATTTATATTTAAATATGAATATATAAATTATTATAATAGATTAAACGTATTATTAAAATAAATTATATTATACTATTTTTAAATTTCTGCAATAATTATATTTTAATATAAAATATTTTCATATTCAAATAAATTACTTTAGTTATAGTTAAATCATAAGTACTCTTGAAATCAAGAAAACATATATCATATATAAATTCATCCCCACTAAGGATCATAATTTTTGAGAAATTATAAATAGAGGGGTTGTCAACACTATATTGGATTAAGAAGCCCACAATCCACCGCTCTTTTGAAGAAATTTGACATTTTGTTGTAAACCTGGATCAGCTCTCTAATATGGGCTTGTCTTATCTGAATAGTAGATTTTGATCAGGCCACATCAGACAGACTTGGAGTTATAGCTACAGAGGTATTCGTTCGATTCAATAGTCAATACGCACACCCACATCTAGTAAAAAGGATTGCCTGTAATTACAACCCGTGACAGATACCAATGAAAGCCGTGGTTCAATTACTCTCCAAATATTATATTGAATCTGCACAAAGCAGCAGGGACAATAATGTTGTATAATATGATTGCAAAAGAGTACTTGCAAATGTAGAATAAGTTTGGCTTTATTCTAATCCATTATTTTGTGTAGTAACAGGTTAGAATAGATTCCTGATTAAGAGGGAATTGCATTGTATGTAGCTATAGACTATAGAGCCACATATTATCCCCATATTACTCCTATGAATGAAAGCTACTTTTTCATTTCCGTGAACCAAGAATAGATTTCGTGTCAGGAATATTACAAACACAGCAGTTTACAAGGGGCCACAAAGAAACAGTTCTAACTTAAAGCCTGTGGATATGTTCCTCACCCCCCAAACATTGCATAATGCTATGTTTAACTCTCAATATCAGAATTAAAATTTTTACGTGGATGTATACCAATTAGCGAAGAAACTTAATTTTATGAATTATTAAACATCAGTTTACTAGTTACAAGCCATGCTTCTTTTTCGCTTTTGAAAACAGCCAAGAACCATTCTTTTCGTACTGTGGGAGCACGCTCTTCAACACGACGTCTGCATTCATGTGACAGATCGGATATATTCTTGGGAACCTCGTATTAATTTACCACGGCGAGAAGTGAAATGCATTATGGAGATATGAAAATTCCACCGTCTAATTCTAATGTAATAAATTACTTCGTTCTATTTAAAATAAGTATCATTTTAAAAAAATTTTAATTATTTAAAATAAGTGTTGTTTGTGACTTTTTATACATATTTATGATTTTACTTCTAAAATTACTCTTTAATTTCTCTCACATTTTAATTACATAGATTATACAAACTATATTTTCAAAGCACTTTAATATGTAATTAATAAGGATATATCAGATATTTTATTAACCTTCTTAATAAGTGCGCATTCTTCTAAAACAACACTTTTTTGAATAAAATGAAGTAAAATATATGGGTTTGCTTTTATAAAAGTTCGAAGATCTCTTATCATCAGCAAGAATGAATTCCCTAATAGACTGGTTCGAGCATAATTCTAATCCGTCCCCGTTTTTTACTAATCAATTTTAATTTTCCCTATCTCAAAATAAATCATTATGAGAATACGCTAGTATATAACTTGAGAGAAGCTTATATTTCAGAAAGCATGTTTATGAATTGCATCAAAACTAGCTAATAATTAGATCGCACGTACAGTGTTTGTTTAGATTTGACACAAAAGAGTGAAGGGAAAACAAAGGAAACCAAGAACTTTACAACTCTATACAATCCATTGCTCAAATGCCATAAAATGAAAAGAAATGTGGAAAGTGAGAACTAAAGAGCTAGTAAATGAATGCCTTGGTTAGCAATAACTGCTTTTCACACAAATTGTTATCCCTATAAATAACACTGTTGCTACACGGACTCTTGAACTCCCACTCTCTCATTTAATGATTAAATGAATACATATTTCAATTGCTTCAACTGGTTATTGATGATCGTCAGATGTGAATGCTTGAAATAGCAGAACAATTTATATGAAGCGAAGCCAATGTAGGTTCTTTCTGTAGGGACTGGTACCCCCCCTTTTCTGATTGCTTGATGTTCACGTACTAAATAATGACTTCTCTTCTACCAAGTCATCCAAAAATGTCTTGTTCAAGCCCTCCAACTCCCCACCTAAGTACTTTACCATCATCTAGAGCTTCTAATGCCAAGATATATGTACCTAATATATGGGTCAGATAGGATAATAAGTCACAATATGCCCTTTTATGACAAACACTATTTCCACTATTGGTAACCCCCTTGAAAAGAACCCTCTACAGTTCCAGTTAGTATGTCTGGAATGATGCAGAAATGAACAAATCTTGACACCTAATGAACATGGACATGCATATATTCGGGCACCCTTTCTTTCCTTTCCTGTTAATTGATTGAAGGTGCGGGTTCTTTAATTTCGTCTCCTTTAATTCAATACTGTATGATTGATGATTAATTGGTGTTAGGATGATACAAAAATATGATTGAAATAAAACAAGACCTTTTGTTAATCTAGTTTGGGCATATGCCAAAATAAGTTACACATCTTTTATACAAATTATTAATTCCATGATCGATTCGGAAGTTAAATGAGCAGAAAGAACAAAAAGAGATTGTTTGGAAAAGAAGGGCTTTGTGTTTCGAATTATTTAAATAGTCTATGGTAAGTTAAGGTTTGAGAGAACTTTTGTTGGGGTCAGATTTTCAGTATGAAAGGCACTGGAAAAGTGAAAGCAAAGCAGAAAAGAAAAGTAAAAGGCCAGAGTGAGCACCAGGCTTTGTCTGCGGTTTTCTAAAAATCAAAACACTTGTTTTTAGAATTCATTTATTTGGTAATGAAGTTTCTAGAACATAAACAATGTTCATTTTAAAACCTAAAACAGTATTATATTGATATTAGAAATTGAAATTCATGTTGTATGTATAAAACGAAAGGCAAAATTAGTTACACTTGGGATTGAATAGAATAAATACACCCCACTGCTCCTTTTATAAAGCAAATGGACCCCATATGAGAAGCGAGAGGGCGACCGAGGTAGGGTCAAGGGATGGTAATTATGTCAAATTCAGCCAAAATTTTGGCTTCTTGTCCACAAAGCTAGCCTTTGGAAGACGAATACACCAAATTCCTCATCTTCTTTCTCGTCGTTTCATATGAAATGCTTCATCTTCACTTTGCATCAATGCTTTCACTCACTCACTGTACTTCCCTTTCACCCATCAAAATGATTCCAACTTGGAACTCAATCAAAAGTCTAGAACTAGAAGGGCGGCTTTCAAGGTATTCATCATGTTTCAATTATAATCATTGCATCATTACCTATATTCATTGGTCCACTGTAATGTTTCATTTCAATTCCTTCCAAATAATAATAATCCACTTCAATGGCTGTCTGTTTCTTATACGTATGCTTGTGCTGCACATCAACATCAATACATTGGAATTATTTGTTCTAACCAACTTAATATCATTAATAAGGTCTGGATGTATAACTATATTAAAAAATTGACCTTAAACTCAATTATAAAACCTCCTCAACTTTAAGATTTTTTATTTTGCGGTCAAGCATATTGTTATTATTCAATAAAATGTTATATGTTAGAATTAAAGTCACATGAAATCATCTTAATAACAAAAAACTATTATTTAGTAATAATAAAATAGTAGATTTTTTAAAATCTAATTATAGCGTCTACCTGCGACCATTGACCGATATAAAGTTTTGTTAAATCTCGTGCTATTATATAAATTATAAAGCTGAAAACAAAAAAAAGGGGCTGATCATCATCTACGGAACGTGGCCGATCAATTCACCAACCAAATCCAAGAGAGGTACACGTACACCAAGAAAATTCTCGATATCTTCAGGGGTGTTTTTGTCATTTTAGTCTGAAAAGCTGTGCAAATGCTAGAAAATCTCTCTTCGTAGTTTGTCACTTAAAATAAGAAGTCCATGAATTCCCAAAACCTTCACGCTTGACTACTCGAGAATGACTTACATTGTAATAGAATACAATTGATTTGAAGACATACCTACTATTTCGAGAGATCACCATATGACTATGATTCTGGTTTAGATTCTCCAAACGCCACCATATCTGGCCCCTTGCTCCATTTTCTCATTTTGTATGTGTAATGGTGAGATGAATTAAAATTATGTGCATCTAAGAAATTTTCATGTATAGACAGGACACATATATCCAATGTATCTAATGGATTTGTTATAAAATTGTGTTTACTTTACCCTTGTACCCAAAAGGTGAAACCACTCACTTTAAGCGCTGCCCACTCTTCAACCTGACAAAATAATAAAGGAATAAATTACGGTTTGATCTCATTTAGCTTCTCAAAAGAGTAGTTACAAGGAGTGTCCCGAGAGTAGGGGTGAGCATTCGGATAATTCAGACCCAATTTTTATTGTTCAGATCCGACCCAAATTACTCGAAATTTTTTTCTCTTACCCGGCTCGAACCTGAATTTTTAATTACCCAAACTTACCCCGGCTAATTTACTTGAATTACCTATTTACTTGGCCCGATTTACCTGATTTATCTGAATTAGTCCGACCCGATTTACCCGAATTACCCTAATTACCCTATTTCATAATTCTTTTAAACCTAATTCAGGTAATTAGGCCGGCTCAAATTTTTTCGGAGTTACCCGTCCCTATTCAAAAATAATTCAAGTAATACCTAGACTGACCTGAATTACTCAAAATTTAAAATTTTCTTACCCGAATTAATTCTAACCGAGTCGAATAATCATATCAGTCCGAAAAATGCTTACCCTGCCCGAGGGTGGAAGTGAATGTCAACCTCTTTTATTATTATATATTTTTTTAATATTTTGAGAGTTAATGTTTTCAAGTAAGAAGAATAGCGATTAAGCTGTGCTTGGGAAATGTCCCATCGTCTCTACTTTTTCTCTGTCTCCCGCTTTTCGTTTATTTTTCTTTTTGTTTTCTCATCTTTGACTGCCTCCGTACTTGTACAAATATTAACGAAAAAAAATACACACACGCTCTCTCTCCCTCCCTCTTCTCTTTCTCCGTCCGGCGACGCCGCCAAGTCTTTGTTTCGCAGCTTGAGCGCTTCCATTTGACGTGAAAGCTACAACTCTAGTCGACAAGTCCAAGAAGATAGCCTCTGTTGTTAGGAGAGTCAAGCTTGGCGATCAGCGGCTTTGACTTGGGAGTTTTGAATTATTTGTCGCTTGAAGAGATAGGAGCAGATCTGTGGAAGAAAAAGCGGGTGGTTTTGGGCTAGAAAGATAGGGAGAGAGCGGGGTTTTTGATGTGAGGAGTGAGTTAGATGGTATATAATGAACGGAGCTCCGGTGAGCGATCGGAGTCGGAGGTGGTGTTCTGGTAAATATCTTCACATGGAATGGCAGATCTTGTTTGCTACGGTAATGCCAACCGTGACATTGACCAGGTTCTCCCTCTGAAAAACCCTGATATATTTATGCGTTTCAATGAGTTAAAACTAGTGGAATTTTGTCTTGGACCCTTCAAAATTTTTTTACATGATATTTTCCAACGCAAGTGCCAACTTGCTGAGAAATTTTGATTTCTTTTCCTGCTTGCAATGGGAAAAGAATGGACTTTTACGTTGTAAGAAATTGTATACAAAATCTCTTCTCTCTTTCCGGGAGATTTTTTGTACGTGAAGTGGTTAGTTTGAGGTTTCAATTTGGGAGGTTTAGTTAAGAAATCACATTCGATTACGACTGTACGGTAGCCAATAAATGGGAGCAAATTATTCTTCATGGCTTACGATTTTGGATTATTTACCCTAGATAGTAAGCTTAATAAGTAGTCATTTCGTTTCTTGCGGTCTTAATATTAATTTCTTTTTTGTGCAAGTTTTATAAATTGCTGGTTTTTTAATCTTAAACGGTGCTTGGAAGTGCTTTTTGCTAGAAGAAATTAACTGATGAAAATTGCCGTCCGTTGTGTAAGGAAACGTGAGCACTAGCTTATTGGGATTTTAATAATATGATCTTTAGGCCTGATGGCTTCCAGTTTTCTTTGATGTAATAGCTTTATATATTTTGCTAGAATGTGAAGGTTAAGACTAACTATGAAATGGGAGACAGGAATTTGATTCTCTAATAAATAGCTTCGATAACAATCAAGAAGTTGGCATGTAAATAAAATTTCATCAGTGCACAAGGATTTGTTGCTTCAATAATTTTGTTACTGGTTATTTCACTGTAATTACTATATCAGGCCAGAAGTTATGCAATGTAATTATCTGAATATTCAGCTGGTATTTCCTCCTCTCTGTTCTTTTGTTCCATATATTTTAAAGTATATAATACCCTTCTCATAATTATTTTAAAACTCTTTTGTTTTCTCAGGCATTGATTGCTTTGAAAAAGGGAGCTCAACTTCTTAAATATGGTCGGAAGGGGAAGCCTAAGTTTTGCCCATTTAGACTTTCTAATGTAAGTTTATTTCTAAACCCTGTCTAAAAATACTTGCCATCTTTGGTGCATCGAGCTGAAAAAGAATTATTCCAAGATGTTTTTAACTGTCATGCAATGGTGGCAATGTTATGATACTGGATTAGTTTATATTTATAGTCTTGTAATTTAAAACTTGCCATCTTGCGATCATGATAAAGAACTCGTGTTATGTAGTTTGAAGAGCTCATTAATATATGATCTTGGATATATTTTGTTAATCATATTTGAGTGCCTTTATAACTTTCTGTAGTGAGAAGTGTGTCAAATAGAAAATCTCGACTGTAAATTAATATATGGTTTCATGATAATCTCAGGACTATATTTTGTTTATGTGGCTGCTAGTTCCCTGAGAATTTAAATTGGTCATTGGTTGCTTTACTTATCCCTGTTGCAGTTTCAGTGTGAGAGTGATACTTACTAAACTGGTCCATAAGAGATTTTATTGTCTCATAATTCGATGTGCTGGTGACTAATAAATGAAGATAGTACGTGTGAAGGAGCACTGAATGATACTAGTTGCAGCTTTTGGGGTTTCCCAATCTTTTTCTGCATTTATACATCCAAAAATATTTTTTTTCCAGTCAAGATCCATTGGTGTTTACCTAAACAAACATTTATCTCAACTGCTAGATATGCGCCAGATGCTTGTTTCCATTACTATCAGCTAAAATAATCCACCTTTTGAAGCCCATTTCTTGAATTCTGCATTCTAATATGCTTAGTGTTTGAATAATATGGATGGCAGTTTCCTGTGTTTTCCCATCTAAATGTTACCAAGATCATTGCAACTTGTATAATTTATTGGTGCTGTAATATGCAGGATGGATCAACATTGAACTGGATTTCAAGTAGTGGCGAGAGAAGTCTCAAGTTATCTTCTGTCTCTAGAATTGTTCCTGGACAGAGAACTGTAAGATTCAGTAACTTTTACATGGGTGTAATGTTTCTCTGATAAATAATCTATTGTGTGATATCTGAAGTTATAATTCTGCCTTATACCTTCGACATGAGCTTCTGCCAAATATGATCTTGTTGGTTTCCTACCAGGCTGTTTTCCAGCGCTATCCCCGTCCTGAAAAAGACTATTTATCATTTTCCCTTATATACAACAACGGGAAGCGATCTCTTGACCTGGTTGGTGATAGAATTGTTACACAGTGATTTTGTTACTGTATCATCTGCAAAGTTCTGAATCCTATTTATTGTTGTCTTCTAGATTTGCAAGGACAAAGTTGAGGCAGAGGTGTGGATTACTGGCCTAAAAGCTTTAATATCTTCTGGTCAAGGTGGGCGATCCAAAATCGATGGATGGAATGATGGAGGCCTCTACCTTGATGTAATTCTGCCTTTTCTAATCTTTGTCTTGGTTTTTTGCAGCTTATGCTACTTTCTCTTCCTACCTTACCTTGTCCAAAAGTTGCCTTTGATGCATGATCTTATAAACAAACAGTAGAACAGCTAATCTTAGTGGAAACTTATATATGATGTTTGCAAACGAACTTAGACGACACCTGAATGAAGGGTGGCTGTCCCACCAAAGTTCTTCAATTTGGCTGCTTATAGTAATCATTCTCAGTTTGGAGTACAATCGTGAATTCAAATAAGCCCCAACATTCTTGCTATGTTTTTGCAATTTATGATTTTCTGTTGTTCTCATTTTGTTCCTTTCTTTGGTTGACTAATGAGGGGTATAAACTTTAACTGTGAAGTCATTCCTGTTTTCTTCTATTTATACCTTTTTACAATTAAACGTTTGATTCTGTCAGGATAGTAAAGAGTTGACTTCCAATAGTCCAAGTGACAGTTCCATTAGTATTACACGAGATACCAGCTCTCCAGAGATTTCTTTCAGTTTCAACGCCACTACTTCTCCAAAGAACTTTCAGCCTGAGAATTCTCCACACTCTGATCGATCACATGTAGCATCAGACAACACAAATATGCAAGTTAAAGGGTCTAATTCAGATGCATTTCGGGTCAGTGTCTCCAGTCAACCGAGTACTTCAAGTCATGGTTCTGCACCAGATGATTGCGATGCATTGGGTGATGTATACATATGGGGTGAAGTCATATCTGATGGCATTATTAAGGTTGGAGCTGATAAGAGTACCAATTATTTGAGCAGTAGAGCTGATGTACTTCTCCCCAGGCCACTAGAGTCTAATGTAGTTTTAGATGTGCATCATATAGGCTGTGGGGTTAGGCATGCTGCTCTTGTCACAAGGCAAGGTGAAGTTTTCACATGGGGTGAAGAATCTGGTGGACGGCTTGGCCATGGTGTTGGTAAGGATGTTATTCAACCTCGTCTGGTTGAATCTTTGGCTGTAACTACTGTTGACTTTGTAGCTTGTGGAGAATTTCATACTTGTGCTGTCACAATTGCTGGGGAATTGTATACATGGGGAGACGGCACACATAATGCTGGGCTTCTTGGTCATGGTACTGATGTCTGTCATTGGATACCTAAGAGAATCTCTGGGCCTCTTGAAGGGCTTCAAGTTACTTCTGTAACTTGTGGTCCATGGCATACAGCCTTGATAACATCAACTGGACAGCTCTTCACATTTGGTGATGGAACATTTGGGGTCTTGGGGCATGGTGACAGAGAAAGCGTAGCTTTTCCTAGAGAAGTGGAATCTCTGTCTGGGTTGAGGACAATTGGTGTTGCATGCGGAGTATGGCATACAGCTGCTGTAGTTGAGGTTATTGTCACCCAGTCTAGTGCCAGCGTTTCATCCGGAAAATTGTTTACTTGGGGTGATGGGGATAAAAATCGCCTTGGACATGGAGACAAGGAACCTCGTCTTGAGCCCACATGTGTCCCTGCACTGATTGATTACAATTTTCATAAAGTTTCTTGTGGGCATAGTTTAACTGTTGGTTTGACCACTTCGGGACATGTTTTTACAATGGGGAGTGCCGTTTATGGTCAACTTGGGAATCGTCATGCTGATGGAAAACACTATTGCTTGGTAGAAGACAAGCTTTCTGGAGAATCTGTTGAAGAAATTGCTTGTGGTGCATATCATGTTGCAGTTTTAACATCACGGAATGAAGTTTATACCTGGGGAAAAGGTGCTAATGGCAGGTTGGGCCATGGTGATATTGAGGACAGGAAAACACCAACATTGGTTGAAGCTTTGAAAGACAGACATGTAAAATATATAGGGTGTGGTGCAAACTATACTGCAGCTATATGTCTTCATAAATGGGTATCTGGTGCTGAGCAGTCTCAGTGCTCATCCTGCAGACAGGCTTTTGGTTTTACTCGGAAGAGGCATAACTGCTACAATTGTGGACTTGTTCATTGCCATTCGTGCAGCTCTAGGAAAGCAATGAGAGCAGCCTTAGCTCCTAATCCTGGCAAACCATATCGTGTATGTGATTCCTGTTTTGTCAAACTGAACAAGGTGTCAGAAGCAATAATCAATAATAGGAAGAATTCTGTGCCTCGCCTTTCAGGTGAAAACAAAGACAGGTTGGATAAGGCTGAAATAAGGTTGTCAAAGTCATCAGTGCCCTCAAATATGGAATTGATTAAACAGTTAGATAACAAGGCAGCCAAACAAGGAAAGAGAAGTGAAACATTCTCCCTTGTTCGTGCTCCACAAGCTCCTTCCCTATTGCAGTTGAAAGATGTTGTTTTGTCCGGTACAGTTGATTTGCGGTCAAAAATTCCTAAACAAGTTCTTACACCATCTGGTGTGAGTTCCAGGTCTGTGTCACCTTTGTCAAGGAGACCAAGCCCACCACGTTCAGCTACTCCAGTTCCAACAACATCAGGGCTTTCCTTTTCCAAAAGTATTACTGATAGTCTGAAGAAAACAAATGAACTTTTGAATCAAGAAGTGCTTAAACTGCGCGCACAAGTAAGTTGCTTCAGTTCCCAAATTAATGATGCTTAATTCAGGTTCTTAAGTTGATGAAACAGCAGTTATTCACATGATAAGTGTTTTCATTTGTGTCAGATTCTGGATGTTTAAAAGTACCTAATCTATTGTTACTTGGGTTGGATTCTGAATTTTGATTTGGATCTGAAAGTTATTTGTCACTCCTCTCCTCTCTCCCCCTCTCCCTCTCTCTTCTTTTGTGCTTACTTGTAAAATTTTCTTTTACCGTTTTGTTTATAATGTCCACTTCTTGCGGGTGATGGATCTGGTCTAGGTTGAGAGCCTGAGACAGAGATGCGAATTCCAGGAATTAGAACTTCAGAAATCAGCAAAGAAGGTCCAAGAAGCTATGGTGGTAGCGACAGAAGAGTCAGCAAAATCAAAAGCTGCAAAAGAAGTTATAAAGTCACTTACTGCTCAGGTATCATGCTTCATATGTTACTTTTCTCCTTTTTGCTAATGCTTTCTTCTATCTTAGGTCACATTTGAGGTTATGGAGTGGCAAATATTTGTTGGAAGTTAACAGATTGTTGGAATAGCTTCTTTGTTAGAAAGGATAATACTTCGCCATTGGTGTAGAAGAATATCTGTTAAGTATACGATTGGACTGGTCGTTAAAGTTGTCAGATGCCTATTTTGTTTACTTTACATTTCTTAGTGTTATTGGACAGTTTTTTTAAGTTGTTTGAGTCAGACTTCCACAAATGTTGGAAATGTTATTTTTGTTTACCTTGCAATAATCTTATACTGAAGTACTTCAACCCTATAATTCTAGCTTAAGGAGATGGCTGAGAGGCTGCCACCTGGAGTGTATGATGCCGAGAGCCTGACACTTGCTTGTCTATCGAATGGATTGGAATTGAATGGTATTCATCACCTTGATTCTAATGGAGAGCAGCATTCTAGATCAGACCCTACTGGTGGAACTGCCTTACTCTCTCCAATCAGGAGTGATACTACCACAATAAATGGAACTCGGGGACCCATTCTGCCATTCAGGGATCAACCTGAAAAGGATGATCGTCCAGATGCTAGATTGTCCAATGGTGGTCGGGGGGTTCAGGCAAGTAATGTTAATTTGCCAGTCACGGGACGGGAATCTAGACCTCTTCAAGGTGGTGACAATGGTATGAAAACCAGGGATTCACCATTAATTGTGAATGGTAATCAGGTTGAGGCTGAGTGGATTGAACAGTATGAGCCTGGCGTTTACATAACTCTCGTGGCCCTGCATGATGGAACTAGGGATCTTAAACGAGTGCGCTTCAGGTACTCTAATTTCGTGTATTTTGCTACCTATGCTTGCTACATAACTACTGCTGTCTACGACATATTTTACATTTTGAAGAACGCGATTATGGTAGCAAACTGTTTACAAAATCCAACATTTAATAGAGTTGATGTTAGTGATCATATGTCTAGAGAATTATCCGGAAGTATCCTAAGAGGTTGATTTAGTCAGCTTTATTAACAACTATTAGAGCAAGCCAAAGTTCTGCCAAGGCAGATACTACAAACCCTGAGCTATTAAGATGTTCCCAGCTGTTATCATCTCATTGCAAAGTGATAACCTACATTTTTCTGCAGCCGTAGAAGATTTGGAGAGCATCAAGCAGAGACATGGTGGTCTGAGAACCGTGACAAAGTGTATGAAAAATATAATGTTCAGGGGTCGGACAGATCATCAGTTTCTGGACAGACTGCCCGGAGATCAGAAGGGGGAATGTCAACAACTTCCCAACCTTAGAAGCAGAGTTAATCTGGTCATGTATTTTGTATTCTCATCAGAGAATTTTAGTCAAGGAAAGATTAAACGTTCACCGCTTCTTCTCCTTCGTAATTAATTTTGTGTTCTTCCATTTAATTCTCTGGGGTATCAGCCCTTTTCAGTTTTTACGTAGCTGTTGTATTGTATTGTATATAGATAGCATCAATTAAGATTGATCAGGCCGAGAAAGTTTCTGCTCCTTTGCTTCCCATCCATGCATCTTTCTCCAACTTATTATTATTTTCTTATAATGGGAATTTTTTCTACTTGATCACCGTCTTGGCTTGTCATCCTTTTCATTGTTAAAATAAGAATACAAATACAAATATGTAACCTTACCTATAAACACTTGCAATTTTTTTTTCCGATCCATTATCTTACTTTATCTCTTCCCACACGCTTTTCTGGGACTAAATATGTATAAATTTCCTCTTGGGGATTATACTGGTTCCATGTTGAGAATTGGAGAAAGTCAATGCTATGAAATTCAGCAGACATGACAAATGCTTGACTACTAATTGTTGCTTCATTTTCCAAAAAGGACGGCTTAGTTGGGAAGGGAGTTGGTAATGGAAAGGGCAAGTCCAACAACACAAGACAATTGCAAAGCCTTGAAACTCCTCCCGTAGCATCCTTGGCAGCAAAAGATCTTGCCATTGCATGGAGTAACATAGCCTGAGCTCTCTGACTTTTTGAGAAAATGCTATGCGCAGGTATCCAGTCTGTAATATATTTTTTTTGGTGCAATCCAGTCTGTAATCTAAGATACTGAGTTAGAATGAAGAATTAGATCACACATAATAAAATCATTACAATTCTAACTGCACGATTGTCCTTGTTACAGGAAACAGATAGGCAACAATGTACGTTTGTTGCATTGCGTAAACTACCAGCAACAATAAAAAATAATTTTCGGTTAGTATTTGTTCATGTAATTCTGTGGACAAGTGATTAGGCTTATACATTATTTTCTCAGCATATCCCTCCCATGTTTCTTCCAACACCATGTTATTGGCTTTGAAGCAGGTGAGGAAAAGGAAGCAAAGGGCCTTCGTCTTTAGTTTAGGATTAGTCCAAGAAGTATTTTTTTTTTCCTTTTTGTCGAGCAAACTCCATTTTAGTCAACTCAAAAGGACTTTCATGCCATCTACCTCAGGAAATTTACATGATAAACTTGCATGGGTCCTCCTTTTAACTGAACCCACTAGTCATTTCCCTCTTTCAATATCCAAATTTCAATTATTTTTAACCATCTTATGACTTCAAGCTTGTCCTTAAGGATTTATTATCACTTCTCATTGGTCTCACATGGCCTCCATTTGTCGTGTTTGATTTGCAACCATTGACATTCCATGATATACATTCATCACATCCACATGACCTTTTATTATTCAGAATATTTCTTGTTCACCGAAATTAATATTCCAATAAATAAATAATTTCTGTTGTTGTAGTTGCCGATGGGTGATTGGTGCATGAGGTGTGAAGTAGTTTATATACAATGTTGGACTTTAATATACCAAACAAAATACAACCTTGTTGCCCGTTTGCTTTAGTTACGAGGCTCCGCTGATGTGCAATACAAAATAATTTGTGTTTCATGTGAACTGCGATTTAGTCAGGAATCTAATTGCTTTTCGGTTTTAATCAATTGGAACTTTCGTATGTTGGTCGTCAAAAATTAAAAAAAAAGGCATTTGGGTCATTAATGAATTTGTAAGCTGTCACATGAACAATTAAAAGTTTGAGGTCTAGGATCCGACCGGTCTCATTAACTATTATGTCTACGAGATCAAATCCAAATGAATATAATCTCACGTCACTATTACATAATCAGTGAAGATAAGAACGTCATGGTATTAAACTGTTCATTGTCTTGCATACCAGAGAATGATGACGACTTTCCATCTCACATAGAATAATACCACATTACTCTATCTTGTAAACTGCAAAACATTTGTTTACTTTCTATCCCATGAAGAAGTAGAACTATTTCCATTGTACTGTAGTCAAATTCTGATCAGTCCTGAATACAGTTTATCGTGAATTAACATAAACTAGATGCAAAACCCAAATGCTCATGAATGATACAAACAAAAACAGGAGTTGAAGAAGGAAAAACCGGAAAAAGAAAAGCCTCTGAGGCCTCTTGTAATCTTTTTAACTAGTTATCACTCCTTATGGTTTTCCAAAAAAAAAAAAAAAACTCCTTATGGAAGGAGAAGTCAACCGAGAAAACACTACGCGAACCATTCTCCTTAGAAATCCCAAAAAGTGAAGACAAATTATCTAACCCCGCCATTGGCCTCCGGATTATATATATATATATGTACACACACAAGCATACCTATGAAGAAGGTTATGTGAGTAAGATCGTATCAGCATTATTCATGGATTGTTTCTGCACTCCTTTCATGGAGAAGTCTTTGAACTTTGTAAACCGATGTCATTGTGCCTCTTCGATGGACCCGAAGATGGAATAGGAATTCCCTTTGGGAAAAACCCTGAAATTGTACTTGGTGAGTTCTGAGAGTGGGGCATAATCTTGAAGGTTCTCGTTTTCCTTGAGCCATGACTGAGATAAACAAGGGACACAAGTAAGACGAGCCATAATACAAGCACCAGATTTCTCCTCATTTCTCCAAATCTTTAAAAAGTGGTCGAAGTAAAGAAAATGAGATAGTAACACTGAAAAACTAGCGTACTCAGTCACACACACCACAGAGAAAGAGTTGAGCAATAAAAATGATGATACAAAACTGCTTATAAAGAATGAAATTTGTAACTGAATTGGTGGTACTATAGGGGTGGCTTGTATTTTGAATAGGAAGGAAACTAAAGAGACGAAATATGGAAACATGGAGAAGTAAATGCTGGGTTGCATGATCTATGTACATTGTGACGTTGTGTATTTGACGTTTCCTGTGCAGGATGATGTTAATGTACTGTTAATTAAATTTACCATTGTGGCAAATAGTGATTGTAAGTTGAATCCTCGAAAAGGAATTTGAGATGGGCTGCAAACGGGTCTTTAGGAGAAGTGTCCAAGTGAAAATGTTGTCATAAAAAATACAGGACCAAAAGGGTATTCGAAAATGGAAGAGAAGAGGAAAGGGATTGCAGAAAAATAAGGGCTTATGTCGAATGGTTGGGTCATAATGTGGGACCATATTTACTTAGTAGCCGACTAGCGAACTCCAACCGTTGCGTTAAGTCTCTCACAAACTACATGAAAGGGTCGTGAGTTTGAACTGCCTTTATGTATATAACCGTTTAAAATTGTGACTCGAGCTTTACCTCGCATAAGAGATCTATCCGATTTAAGCAGGGATTAGTTTGAGTGTAGAAGGCTTAAAGATACCTTCCCGTAATTAAAACCCTACCTCGTGGAAAAATTTTTTTTACAAAGACTATTGAGTGCTGACTAGATTTTGCCAATCCCATACCCTAAATTGAAGGGGTGGCTTCCCAATCTGCACCAACTTTGATAATAAAGAAACCCTTTACTCACTGCACTACACTTCCTCCGTAGGATAAACAATTCATTTACCTATTATTGCACTGTGGTTTTTATCTAAAACCTATGCCAACCTTCAACTTGTAACGAAATTGGAGACTAAATAGCTTCCATTTCTATAGGAGGTCATTAATTCGTGTATGCATACTGGCCAACCATGGCCCTGTAGGGGAGCACAATTCGGGCAAAGAATTGATTATTGGTTTGCACTTGACCCTAAGATATCAAGGAAAGGAAAAGGCTGAATTCTGGTCCCATGTGCTGTACTCAGAATTCAACAGAGAAGAAGCCAGTGACTATCTGATTCTAGGGACTTGTTGGAAGTGTTTTTTCTATAATCGAAAGGCTTTGCTCGTGGGTTTCCACTGAAAGGATAGCTACAAAATGTTCAGTGCGTTGCCATTCCCTGTGGAGAATAGTTTCAGAATAGCAAAACATGCGGAAAAAGGGTATTGATCATTACATCTCCGGGTTTTCAAGCTGTTCCCCTTTTGTGAAAAAGGACATGCAGTATTCTACGAAGGTCGAAACTCCATGAACATGTGGTTAGGTGCATCAGGTCTCTCTGTTTATAGCATATGCATAGTTATAAAATAAAGAATGTTAAGGAAATCGAATAGAACAGAAATAAAACAAGTGTGGAACGATAGAGAAGCGCGTTCGTACTTTGGGCAAGCTACGTAAGATATAGTAGCCCACGCGTATAGTTGAAGGTCACCCGATCAAGCATTGATACAACTATTCTTATACAATACTACAATAAACTCTTCGTATACCTGAGACATTCATACGATATTATACATCACGATCACATACAAAGGCTCAGGGCCACGTCTTTATTCTGTATATATACTAACTTTATTTCCTCTGCTTAAGAAAAGCTTTGTTTCTTTCTGTTACAACCGATTCTTAACTCCCTCTTCCTTTTGTTGGTTCTGAGACATAATTCCAATCACCTTATTATACAGGCAATAACACGAAAACAGAAGAAAATAGGTGACAATGTTCAATCACAGAAAGTGAGTCGCCTAAGTTGCTACTGTAACTGCATTCTACCTAAGGCCATTCGAAGCAAGTTACGAACTTTGGTATTTTAATACACTTATCGATAGTACTAAAGTATATATATATTCCAACCTTTTAATTTTGATGCCAGATTATCATTCTGAACGAGAAAATTAAATAATGTTGCTGCAAAATTTTGCTACTAATACTCTAATTTCTTGTAATGCCCATCTCCAAGACTAAAGAAGGTTGATCGTTCAACATAAATTTTTCTTCTGAAGTGTGATGGCGGTTAGGAAAATTAAAATACCAGATAATCAAATATCACTATAAAGGAAATTCGAGCTTTTTAATAGGATTCTTAAAATGAAATGTATTCACCTTTATGGTTTCTACAATTTCCTTCACTACAAGAAAATGGACATTTAGTGGAAGCTAAAGTTGTCAATAAAAACATGAATTTTGAACACTGATAATTTTTATGATGCTTTTTTCAAGTTGTTACAAATTCTTCCATCACTGTTAAAACAGTGACTGTACTTAAAAAGTTGTCGCAATTACTTATAATTTTTGTAACCACTGTTTTTACCACTGAAATTGTTTGTATAAATGACAAACTGTATTTTTACAATAATATTACTCATTTGTGACAATAATGTTGACAAAAAAGACATTAATAGTTATACATCACAAATATTAATAATAACACATCAAAAACGTCACAAACACTATTATATTGTGACAACATTCATACCAAAATTATATAAAATTGTGACAAGAAATATTGTCCCTTAAGTAAGTCTTATTTGTGAAAGATATTTCGTCATTACTATTATCATTTAATAGTAATAAATTATGTCACATGTAATATTATTATTAGCGAGAAAAATAGTCACCAATACTTTTATTAATGGTGTTAATAAATTTTCATCACAAATTTAAAATTTATACCGTACAACAATTTTGTCACTATTATATTCACTATTGTCACAAATAAAATTTTGACTATAACAATTATTTTGAAACTTATAGTAATCCCACACAAGAAACAAAATTAAACACTAAAATTAATATTTCTTTGTCCAATGTTGCACTGAATCTCCTCTTCTTGCTTTTTTGATGTTTCATTAAGCCTCGCAACTTCATCAACCAATTCACTTTGACATTTCTTTGCTGCCTTATTTTCAGCAAGAATCTTACTTTTTTCTTGATAGTTTGATGTCATCCCCTTAACACCTACACCATGCGAATTGTTTGACATTCTTCTTAAAACATGAGAGAAATGTCAACCAATGGTAAAGGTACTAATTGGATTGTATCAAAATTTACTTCACCCTATTCTTAAACTTTATTCTACATAGTCAAATATAAAATAAAATTTTAATTGATTGAATGACTTATAGAAAATTGTTTTTATTGAAGGCTTATACCAACTGATACCATAAGTTGCAAGCAATTATGAATGATGATACACCTTGTCACGTAAAGTTATTTAAAACTAGCTTAAGTTGGTGTCTGGTGGGATTTCCATGATTCTGCAATTGACGCAATCAATAACACTAGTATAAAAATGTAGATGAAATGAAGTACCAAGTAAAGAAAATGTAAGAACATTTATGCGAAAGATTTTCAGTTCGATAAAATCAACTTTACCAAAAACAAAGATTTACATTGAAAAAATGTAAAACGTAAAACTTAATCATAACTGATGAAATTATGCTTTTATCTTCATTAAGTTGACATCAACCAAGCTAAGTATGTCCATTCAAACAACCAATAATACAAATTAGAAGGAAAATGGCAACGAAAGTGAACTGTGATGGTTAACAGTTCCCAAGGCATAATACTTGAGAATTAATTTACATTTGGAAAACATGGAGTTCACGTTAATTTCGAAAATGACGAGATAAGGAATAAAACTTAATATCTTGCGTTGAACAAGTTGCGAGAGCTTAAAGTAAGCAGTAGGTCTGTTGGACCCCGAACTTTTCTTGAAATTTTAAAGTGTAAATTGACATTTAAATGAGAAATTTGTGGTGAATCATTCATGTGCAAAGAAAAAGAAAATTTAAAAATGTGAATTGTTATATGAGATTAAGATAGGTGAAATATGCTTTTGTTATTGAT
>JANZLX010000002.1:8384316-8397353 GCA_025531955.1 Erythroxylum orinocense | reverse complement strand
TGACCTATTGCAATTGCTTGTCCAATTTTCACACTAAGGTTTTTAACAAAGATTTAAAGAATCGAGTTGATTAATTAAATCTTTGGACTTAAAGAGTTTTTAAGGTTGATCTTTCAAAACTTAGTGGATTCCAACCCCAAAAATCATTTTGAACAGTGATAACCTGAGCCCATTTTTAAGAGAACTTTAGAAATTTGATTTTAATCTTAGTTTTTACCAATTGCATAATTTCCCAAAAATTCAAAAAGATTTTTTTATGCTTTTCTTTTCTTTAATTTAGATCAACCATTTAAAACCCCATTTTAATTGCTTTAATTGCATTATTCGACCTTGGCTAGTTTTCAAATCAATTTCCATCGATTTCAACAAGAGAGACAACCCGAGGTTCAGCTTGCTGCAATCTTGGAATTTAATTATTTTGACCGGTTTTCAAGGTTGATTTTCGAATCAAACGACAGAGCCGCGATCAATCTGACTCTTACCAATTAAAAAAATCATATTGCTACGTACCACTTCTTGTTCTTGTTCTTTTTTTTTTTAATTCTTGTTTCAAGTTAATCATAATAATTTGGTGCTTTCATTGTTATGGTTGATAACACACGTCTAAAAGATATCTCCAATGAGTTGACTCGTAGGGTATTATCGACGTTTTTTTCGTCGTTATGCTTCTATTGCTTTTACCCTGACTCAGTTGCTGCAGAAGAATAAATTTATTTAGTTCGAGGAAGCACAAGTTGCTTTCTAATAATTGAAGCAAGCCTTATATTTTGCACCTATCCTTGCTTTACCTAATTTTTCTAAGCCTTTCATTGTTGAGACAGATGCTTCTGGACATGGGCTTGGTGCAGTTTTGAGCCAAAATGGTCACCCGATTTCTTATTTTTCTAAAAAGCTTTCTCCTTGAATAAGTGCACAATATGCCTATGTTTGTGAAACGCAAGCTATCACAAATGCTATTGCGAAGTTTCGTCATTATCTTTTGGGGCATGCTTTTAGTATTCGCACAGACCACCAAAGTCTTAAACACTTGACTGCTTAAGTAGTTCAAACACCTGACTAACATCAATTTCCTTCCAACTTGGAAGGATTACAATTACACTATTGAATACAAACCAAGTGCACACAACCAAGCTGTAGATGCTTTATCTAAATCATGTTTATCTGCCTTATCTATACCTCATAGTTCTCTAATGAATGATATTTTTATAGAGCTTAAAACTTTTTATGAATTGCAAGGTTTACTTGCTAATTTTCACAATTCTCCTTTGACCATGCCTTTTTATTCAGTTCGAGACAAGTTATTTTTGTATAAAGGTTGCATAGTAGTTCCTTCAATTGCCCATTCTCTCATTCAGAAAATTCTACATGAGTTTCACTCTTCTATTGTTGGTGGGCATTCTGGTTTTCTACGAACTTTTTCTCGGATATCTCATCAGTTTTATTGGAAGAATATGAGAGCTGATATTAAAGCATTTGTTAAGTGTTGTTCTATTTATCAACAAGCAAAAATTTCTCAATTACATCCAGCTAGATTACTTACTCCACATCCCACTCCAAATCAAATTTGGGAGGATATTGTTATGGATTTCATTACTCATTTGCCCTCTTCACGTGGCTTTTCTATTATTATGGTTGTCATTGGTCAACTTTCTAAATACTGCCACTTGGCTCCATTGAAGAGCAATTTCACCTGCATGAAAGTTGCAGAGGTTTTTGCTAATACCATTGTCAAGATTTATGGTGTTCCCCGTTCTATTGTTTCTGATTGGGATAAGACTTTCACCAGCAATTTTTGACAATATTTGTTTCATTTACAGGGCACTACTTTGGCTATAAGTTCGAGTTATCACCTATAAACGGATGACCAATCTGAAGCTCTTAATTGTTGCATAGAAATGTACTTGCGCTGCTTTGTCTTTGATCACCCACACCTATGGGTTCAGTATTTACCATAGGCTGAATGTTTGTACAATGCCTACTTTCACACTTCTCTTGGCATGACATCATTAATCCTCCAACCTTGCTTCAAGTTAATCCTTCCGGCGATACACCATTTGATGTTTTGCAACAACTTCAGTAACATGATGCCCTTCTTGATCAGCTTAAGGTTAATTTGTAGTATGCTCAGGATCGAATGAAGTGTTCCTTTCAAGTTGGTGATTGGGTTTATGTCAAGCTTCAGCCTTATCGACAACATTTTTAGTAACTATGAAAATCACAAAAGCATGGTTTACAATATTTTGGTCCTTTCCAAGTACTGTCTAAGATTGACTCTATTGCTTATCGTCTGGAGCTACCTGCTGCATCTCATTTACATCTCGTTTTCCATATCTCTCTCTTTAAGAAATATGATGGTGATCCTACCTAGCAGTATATTCCTTTACCTTTGATGACTAATAATCTTGGCCCAGTATACTGGCCACGTAGCGTGCTAGATGTTCGTCACGTACTGCATGTTGGGTTCTTTCAGCCAAAAGTTTTGATTGAATGGGATGGTCCTACTATACCTACTTGGGAATCTTCCTCTTAAATATTGTAACTGTATTTTGATGGGGAATGAAATTTCATATTACAAAATAACCAAAGACACACTTCCAACTATGAGGTGGCATCTGTTCCTAGAATTAAGGATCTGCAACAAAGTGAAGAATTGCTAAGTGTCTTGAGGTGCAGCAACCGTAAATGCCAGTTACCTGGGAAGTTAAGAGATTAGACGTTAGTTACCTGGGAAGTTAAGAGATTAGTGTTTTAAATAGAGACACGGGAAAAAGTTAATTATGAACCTTCTTGTCTGTATTCTCTTCTTCCTATATGAAACATCACTGTATCTAGCTCTTATCAATTAAAAAAATCATATTGCTACATACCACTTCTTGTTCTTTTCTTTTTTTCTTTTTTTAAATTCTTGTTGTAGGTTAATCATAACAGCTCCCTTCTGAGGCCATTGTTTCATCTAGTGAAAGGCATCTTTAACGGTGGCTGGTGAAGGATGCTTCCCTGCTCCACCATTTCTTCTTCCCACCATAGTCATCACTGTCCAAGAAGCGAACTCTTACTGGCATTGCTTTCTCTAGAGACTGAGTACCACCGCGATAGTCTCCCATTTCTCTTTGTGCTGTTAGATGAGAAAATGTTTAGGAGTTTTGAGAGTCTACTTTGTTTTTAGGATTTCATTCTTATACATTATGGGTTGGAATTAAATTAGGCAAGATTAGTTGGCTTAGAGCAACCTTAAATAATTACAAGCATCTTTCTTGTAAGGCTGTAAAAGATTTGATAAATTATTAGAAGATAAGGATGACTAAGGAACAAATGTATCGCTCCCGATTATTTATAGTAAATATTCATTACGTATCTAACAAAAATCAAAATCTCCAATATTACTTCTCGTTTTGGTGTAATAGATGATTAATTATCACATAATACATATTGAATTAAGTTATTTTCATGAAATAGTTTTGCGAAAAACTTTTACGAAAGGCTTGCTTGATATCATTTATCTTTTATTAATTTTCAATTTAATTTAATTTTATAACCAATATGTTTATTTCATCGAATTTTGCTTCTAACTTTTAGTTAAGATCTCCTTCACTTTTATAGTTAATTAAAATAAAATTGCTTTCCAAAATTTTCATAATAAATAAACAAAAATATTTTAAATATATTATTTATTGATATTAAAGTACTAGTAAGAAATAAATCATTACATTAATTTTATTTTAAAAATAAATGAAAATTTAATTATAGTAAACTCTTAAAATAAAATTAAATTTTTAAGAGAGTTAAAAATAAATTAATTTAATCATACTAAAATAAGTATCTTTTTTTCATAAATCTCAATCAGTTGCATAATTTCACATTTTCTGTCTCTTTAGTATCAGTTGAAAAGGCAGTCATTGGGTCAGTTGAAAAAGCAGTCGTTGGGTTTCAATTTCCCAAAAACAACACAATTTAACAAGAACAGATTACATATGAATAAACTTCCCAAAAACAACAATAATATTTTGAACAATATTGACGATAAGGGTTAGTTTATTATTGTGATAATATTTAATCGATATTAATTAGTTGGTCTTATATTAGCGACAAGTTTTAGTGACAAAAGGTTTAAAATTTATGTGACGAAATGATTTCTCGTCACAATTATTTTAAAATTTGTGTGATGAAAAGATTTCTTATCGTAATCATTTTGAATAATAGTGACTATAATGGTTCATATGCTACTGTGACGATATATTATTGCCACCAACTATTTTTGGTTATATTGACAACAATCGTCGTCACAAAAATATATCAATTAAGTGACAAGCAATTTTGTCATCATAATAATGAATAATAATAGTGACAATAATTTATTTATCACAACTATATTTCATTTTTGTTAAAATGGTGTAGGCGTTAAACATTTAATACTATTAGTGATAACTTAAGAGTGACAAAGTTATTATTGACACTAATAACATATTACTAGTGACGACGCAATTGTGAAAGACTCGGTAGTGTCACAATTACTATACCATTAGTGACTAGATAGTAATTTATCACAAATAATGAAAGTAATAGTGATTTACAAATTTTTGGTCATAATAACTATCATATTTGTGATGAAATACTTAAATGTCACAAAAAATTGTCACTAAATATCTTAATTCTTGTAGTGCTTGTTTATCAATCATGTTTGCTTGACTTGGAAGGCTTAGACATTTGACTTGGAGAGCCTTGGAGTAACTGATGATAGTTATCAATTGCTCTTTTATGACTATAAGGTTATCCCCCTTTGTAAAAATTACAAAGGGAAGGCTAGGTACATTGATGACTTTCCTCTGACCCTTATAAAGCAGGGAGCCTTATGCACAAAGTATGTTGAATTTGACTTTAACTTTGTCAAGGAGTGAATGCTGCAATTAGTCTATGCTAAAATCATAGTAAGAATATAAATAAATAATACTTTAAATATACATTACAATAGTCATTGTTTTCTGCCTTTAGGTTATTAGGGTGTATATGAACTTTGTTAATTTTGGTGAATTTTCATAATGTTGCCCAAGTTCAACATAGTCTAAACCTAGATAAGAGCTTTACTATTTTACCAAAACTAGCTTTCTATGCCTTAATTGAGATTATGATTTAAAAAAACAATGCTTCATAGTATGAAAAGAACTATGCTATTTGACCAATCAACTAAAATTAAACAAATTCAATTAAAGGTTGACTTTTCTACCAATTTTAAGGCGTTGTTTTAAGTTTGAACTAATCATGCTTACTGATGGTTGAAAAGTTTTTAGGTTATTCTAAAACCATTCAAAATCTAAAGAATTATTACGATTCTAAGTATAAGTAGAAGATAATAGTTAGTTAATTGTTTTGCTTGTTATAATATGATGTCATATTGAATTAATTAATTATGATTAAATTTAATTAATACTTAGATAATTAAATACTCTTGGCCATTCACTTATATATTTAATTAATTTACCATATTAAATTTGAAAAATATAAATTGGTCTCTTCTTATCCATTATAATTCAAGTTAATAAACATAAAATCATTAATAAATAATATATGTAAAAAAATCAAGAAAGAGAAACTAATTTGTCTAATTGTCAGTTGAATCAAATTCTTAAAGTATATATACATGATTTTAATAGTGAAAATTGCGTGTTCAAAGTTGTATAAGTAATATTTTGTTCAGGTTAATTAAGCTTGATTTATCTATAAAGTTAAGTTTTATGTGTTGTATTAGAACAACAGGTTTTTGGACATATAATTTCTCTATATAGGTTCATGAAAAATTTTAAAATAAAGTGTAAACTATTTTGGGACATGAATATGTGTTAACATGTGTTTTTAGGTAAATTTTCATACAAAATAACTAAAAAATCTTGATTTATTGAAGTTTCACCATAGCCAAAATTTTTTAGTTTTTCGATTCCTTTTCTGGGAAGTTTTTTGGTTCAAAATTTTAGAAAAGGAGCAAAACTCCTCTAAAATTATTGAAAAATGACAAATTTTCATTGGCTTGAGTTACGGGTTGAAGATGGATTGTATGATACCTCTGAAGATTGAACGTGACATATAAAATTACATTCTTATCCTTGTGATTATAGTCTTATAATTTTACCACTATTAAATATTTACAATTATATCCTTACTTGGAGAGAGACGGATTATTGTGAGAAGCTCATGCTTCTCTCTAAGCTCCTTGAGATTTTTGTTCATCTAGTATCTGATAATGCTTCTAGCTCATCTTTATCTCTGTCCCTCTATGAACGCCATTGTGCCCCTTTCCTTTTTTCTTGTCACTTTTTGTTTATCTCAACACTTTTCCAGCTGTCTTCTTTTATACATATGTCCAAAGTAGAAAACTTCCCTCCTCTTCCTGCTAAGTCTAGTCACCTCACCTTAAAACTCCAACCAGTTGATGAAAATGCCAACAATCCCTCACATCCCTCCATCTAATCGTCTTTAAGTGATTGTGCCCATACTCAAGAAGAAAACATCAAACCCAGAAAAAACTTGGGTTTAAGTTGTTGGAGAACCTAAACCATACCTTAAACTACATTGCTCTCCTCTGTTTAAGACATAAGACTCCCTTGTTGTTTCTCCTCCTCTAGAAGTCCTCAAGGAAGGTGTTGCCAAGTGGGAATTGACTCTAATAGGGTACTTCTTTAATAAAAGAGTACCCATATCTCATCATGAAGTTCTAGGCTCTCTCAAACTAGAAAATTTTTCGCATTAATGAAATAATTGTAAATGAAGAGGAAGTATTCTTCTTCATATTTTCCAATAGAAGAAATGCCATAAAAGTCCTTGAGGCTGGTCTATGGAATGTAATGAATAAGCCATTGCTATCATAGATTTGGAAACCTAGTGTAATAATAGAAGATGTCATAAACATAAGTATATTGGTATGGAAGTGTGTGCATGGTGTACCATTAGAATATTAGACCACCAAAAGACTCAATTACATTGCAAGCAATGTTGGCAAACCACTATGCATGGATCAAGTTATTGCCAAAATTAGGAGAATCAATTACGCCATAATATATGTCTTTGTAGATGCTTTAATAGATATCCCAAGTGAAATACTAATTGTGAGGCTTAATAATATATATGTAGCTTGTAAAAGATGTTATAAAGATTACGTGTGCTTGGAAACCTATGACTGGTCCTAATAAATTATTGATTTCTACTGGTAAGTTTTTCAAAACTGGTAGGTATTAGAAACTAGATAGTGTAAAAGAATTCAACTTTGAAATTGAGGTAGTAGAGGAAGAGATAACGGAGGAAAACTTAAAAGTGGTAGTAAGGCAACATCTCCTATAACAAGTAGTAAAATTCCAATAGGAGGAAATGTAACTCTCCCCTTACTCCCTAATATGTCTATCTTTGTTTGGAATATAAGGGATCTTAATTCCATTTTTAAACAATTTATTTCAAAGATCTCATTCATGAGAAGAAGCCTTTACTTTTTGGTATCGTGGAATCTAGAATTAAAAAATAAAACTATAATATCCTGGATTTTTTAAAAAGAATTAGAGGATGATAGATAACTATGGGTGTCATTTTAATAGGAGAATTCTTATTCTGTATGATGAGGAGAAGGTTAAAATGTTGAACTATTAATACCAAACTCAATTGATCCATATGGAGATTAGGCTCAGACAAAAACAAATGGTTGTTAAGATTTCCACGATTTATGGACAAAATCATAGTTTCTTGAGGAAATACCTATGGAACAAACTAAGGGAAATGACCAATAACATTCAAGACTCATGGTTAATCCTAAGAAATTTTATTGTTATACTGAACTCTAATGAGGTTGAGGATATGCATTCTTCAAGAAATATTTTTAGGGACTTCAAACAATATGTTATAGACCTAGAGGTTGATGATTTGTCTAAAGGAGTTAACTTCTTCACCTGGAGTAACAAATAGGAGGGACCTTGGTTTTTAAGGAAAAAATTGGATAGGAGTATTACTAATCTCCTATGGTATCAAAAGTTCCATAATTCCTTATCCTTCTGTTTTGAATCTTTATGTTCTTATCACTCACCATAATTCCTTAACTTTCTTACTTGAATCATTATGTTCTGATCACTCACCTATTAAGGTTCCACTCTTTAATGGTGGTGTGACAAGAAAGTGGTCTTTTAGGTTTAATAACTATCTATGGGGGACTAGTGGTTTTGAGGAGGCTATAACTAGGTTGTGTAATCATATATGTAGAGGTTCTAAATAATTCAAATACGCCAAAACTATAAGCTGAAATCTCTAAATAAGGAAGCTATTAGTAACAGTCATAAGACTATTGCCTCTTCTAAAAAGAAGCTGATGAAAATACATGTTCAATTATATTTCCACCCAAGTAACCACACCCTGCAAAATGCAAAAAA
The DNA here is from genome assembly GCA_025531955.1 of Erythroxylum orinocense. Taxonomy (NCBI): domain Eukaryota; kingdom Viridiplantae; phylum Streptophyta; class Magnoliopsida; order Malpighiales; family Erythroxylaceae; genus Erythroxylum; species Erythroxylum orinocense. Next base: position 8,388,957 of record JANZLX010000002.1, on the reverse strand, counting down.
AGTATTCCCTAGGACTTGAAGTGAATTCTCCATTATGAAACAAAGATTGAGGGAAATATAGGTGACTGAAGGAGATAGAAACACCTCTTACTTTCATAAGAGAGTGGCCCTAATAAGCGTCAGAAAAAATTGTGTCTATAATAAAAGGAAATGAGGATTTCATAGGACAAGACCAGCTACTTGAGGAAGCTTTTTCTTTCTTTTCTAGCTCTATTAATAGCTCTTCTAATGCTAATTCATTTATTAACATCTTAACATAGATAATTCAGGATCATTTATCCAATACTGAGATCGAAGAAATGACAAATCCTATTACCCAAAATAGAGATTGAGAGAGTGTTAAAAGAGATGAACCCCAATAAGACTCCTGGGCCTCATGGGATGAATGCTTTATTTTTCTAGAAAACCTTAAACTTGACAGTCAATTTAGTAGTGAATGCTATTTTGGAAATTTTCAATTAGAGGAAGCTATCCTTTGTCACCTTAATTCCTAAAAGAGAAAGTCAACAAACATGGAATGATTACAGACTTATAGCCTATTGTAATATAGTCTATAAAATTATTTTTAGAATTTTGGCTGATAGAATCAAAAGGGTATTGTTAGTATATATAGGATACTAGCAAGAAGTGAATATCATTAAAAGATATAGTGGAGATAATATACTAATCATGAAGGAATTGTTGAAGAATTATACCAAAAGAAGAAATAACAGGAATTATGCCTTCAAAATTGATTTCAGAAAGGTATATGATTCCCTTAACAAAAATTTTATCCTAAACTACCTCAAGGCCTATGATTTTCCAGTAATTATGGTTGAGTGGGGGGAATAATACATTACAAAAGCTTCTTATAATTTCTTGATTAATAGAGAGCATACTATAACAATTAGGTGTATCAAAGGTTTGAGTTAAGGAGACCCTATGTCACCCTATCTTTTCTCATTGGCAATGGAAATCCTAAACAAATTGTTAATTAGAGTTATTGAAAGAGTTGGCGCTTTCAAATTTAACTCCAGATGCAAAAAGTGTAAAATTGTTTCCTTAAGTTATATAGATGATCTATTCCTTTTTTCAAAGGTTGACAGCCACTCTATTATGACCCTGATGAATGGTATGAGGATATTTTCCAGTATATCTAGACTACAGATTAACATGCCAAAAGTAGATTATATCGCTCTGCTAGTGTCCAGAATCTTAACTAGTTTTCATACATTATAAACCTCAAGTCTCTCCAATCACCTCTCAGTTATCTTAGTATTCTTATTTCCTCCTCTAGGTTGTCTTACTCTGACTTCAAACCATTGATGGAGAAAGTTGAAAATAGGATTAAGTCCTAGTGTATCAAAACATTATCTATAGCTGGAAAATTATAACTCATCTCAGTTGCACTTAATTCAACCACTCTATGTTGGGCCTCTCATTTTGCCTTACCTTCTAGGGTCATCAAAGCAATAGAGAAAATGTTAAAAAAAATTTATAGGCAGGTAATAGAGAAGGGAAGATATAAGTTAGGGCCAAGTGGAAGGAAGTTTGTCTCCTAAAGGAACAAGGAGATATATGTCTAATTCTTTTAAAAGTGACAAATCTCACTTCTCTATCTAAAAGACTATAAAGGTTGATCTTAGAAAAATCTAAGTTCTGGGCTAATTGGACCAAATTACATTACATAAAAGGACAAAGTTTGTAGGCAATAAACTATCCTAAAACTGCATCCTATACTATGGTAAGGAGTTGGATTAAGATAGACCCTAAAATAACACATCATTTACACAAGAGGTTATGGCTCTGAGAGCTTCTTCTAGTACAACAGTTGATCACACTATGGCCCTTTTGATTGCCTTCCAACCTTGACACAACTAAAAACCTACTTCCAATTGAACATCATCATCAAAGAAGCACTTCAAAGTAGAGAACTATTTACTAGATTAATTTTAGACTGCAACTTACTAGATTTACAAATAAACACCCCGCTTACCCTTAGATGACTAGATAGATCGCTATAAAAGTACACCAATAATGGTGAATTCTAAAAAAATAGTTAAACTAATATGGTAAGGGTCATAAACTAAGGTCAATTGGCACAATATGATCTGATCCGCTCACATGCAACTGAGATCATCTATATATGTTTGGCTAGTAGTGAAAGGACGACTCTTACAATAAAATTCAGAAATATCTAAACATCCCTAATTGGTGTTATCTATATATATCCAATTTGGAATCCATATATCACCTATTCTTTTAATGTCTCTTCTTGCAGAGGGTGACGAAAGAAATATGACAAAAATGCATAAATGACAATATCTAGGATGAATTTATGCAAATTATAAGACATCAAAACCAATTACCCTACAAATCAAAGGAGGAAAAGTGGGTATTAAAAATAGGAGTCTCTTAACTTATAACGACGATCCAGGATGAAAGAAATTGAAGATCGCTCAAAGACCGTGAGTAATCGAGTAGTTCCTTCATCTAACTCCTTCTTAATCAAATTAGATTACACCTTTAAGTACACATGAAACGGTCCCCCTTCAATATTCAGACAAAAATTAATTGGAACATTGAGCGAGGTATACTAAAGAGAAAACCCATGAATTTTTTAACATTCCCACAAGTATTTTTTAAGAGGCACTACATTTTTTTTGACTATTTTGTGAAACATGTTTTACTTTTAAAGGTAATGAGGCATAGAGAAGTAATATGCTTCCCCTTACCTTTTTTATATTTATCTTGGATAATTGATTCATAGTTATTTAGATTAATATAAGAGTCTTTTTTATTCCTAGAAAAATTATATCCCTACTTGTAAATTTACAACTTGTCTCCTCTTATAAATTTATAGTTTTGTTGCTCAATTTTTTCTTTTGCTAATTAAACAATATAATTTTTTTCCTTTGAATATGGTTCAAGTGGTTGGAGAGAAATTTTAAATAATTTAATAATTCATGGAATAAGAAGTATGGTTTTTAGAAAGAGTATTTTTAATTGCATTTATCAAATTTTTGTGTGATACTATTTTATAAATGCATATTATTAAAACAACATTTATTATTATAACTTTTATATCTATTGTTTGTTAGTTACGAAAATGGCTAAACTTTAATGATGGCATGTACAAATAAATGAAAGATAAATTATCCATGTTGTTTAACAAAATGCCTATGAGTAAAGTAAGTGATAAATTATTGTTTGCTATTTTATAGCCTCATGATTAACTTAAAGGTAAGTTAAATCATTATATAAGAAAGTAAACAGAATAAGAGTATATCAGTATTCAAATGTATTGTACATATAAAGAATACATATACATATTTGATTAGGATCATTTATTTGCTTATAATTGATAGTTATTGGTATTAAAATTGTAATAGTGTATTGCAATATCCACCTAAAGGGGAACTATAATATACTTTAATTGTTTACTTTTAATCCATAAATGAAATTGTACATACGATGAGCATATATGTATAATTATTGCATATATTTCTCTTCATTTGTAAGCTTCATTTGTTACTATTTTTAATGGTAAAATTCTCTTAATGGAATGAATAAGTTAATTTTTATTTAGGTACTTTGGAACTTGACTTTATAGGATCAACCTCTTACTTATAAGCATGTGAGTAGTGAGGGAAACAAGGTATACCATAAGGAATATGAACTTTCTAATAAATTGAGTGTGATATTTTTAGACATGACTATTACAAACAACATTAAAATATTCCAAAAAGAAAGTTCAAGAGAATACTTGAATTTTGCCTAAAACAATATTTCCATTCTATAGACAAGTTACTTATTGGTACCCTTATGAAAAAACTCACGACAATAAAGTATAATGAGTCATAAAATTTAGAAAACCATATTATTAAGATGACTAACATTGTAGTAAGGCTAATGACACCAGGAATGACAATATATGACTCTTTTGTTGTAACATCTCGGTTCCAGCGGGAAGGGTAAAATGGAAATTTTTGAGTGATCAGTGAGGGGTTAGAAATGCTATTGCATATTCATATATTATGTGACTTGTTTGTATTATGAAAAATGACATTGTTGCACATGAACTTACTGTACATGCATACATTGACATTCCCGGTCTATTTGGTTATTACTGTAATTGGTTGAGAATTTCAAGAATTATGGGTTATGGATCTTGAAAAATTATTAGGAGAGTGTTATTAATGATTTTCCAATATTGGAGAATTTTAGGAATTTTTCTGGAATTTTTCGGGGTAAAAATCCGAACTAGGAAAAATGTCGGGCGACAGACAAATTGGTCAATGGTAGTAGAATTTGTTGCATATAGTATTGAATTTGGACATATGGTCATATGAATTATTGACAAGTGGTATTTATTGGGAATTGAGGCTTGAAATTGATGAATTAAGAAGATGTTTTAGGAGCTTGCCAAGTGGCACCATTATAGCCATGTGTTTAATTACTTTTAACCTAAGTCTACTTCCATTTTAAGCTTCTTTCTTGCTCCCATACGACACTCTCTTGTTGCTATTGGTGATTTTCTTCTTCTCTTCTTCGTGTGGCTTCCATCTTCTTCATGGATTGTGTTTTCCTCTCATACCAAGCATAGCTACTATCTTCTTCTTGTTTTCCTTGTCATCTTGCTTTCTTCTTCTTGCCCTCCAC
>JANZLX010000002.1:8344911-8358864 GCA_025531955.1 Erythroxylum orinocense | reverse complement strand
ATGATGAATTGTCACTTCATGTATAGATTAGTTATTACTCACTAAGCTATATGCTTAGCACGGTGGATTTGCCCCGTATAGGTTCAGAGCGAAGAGTATAAAAATTGGGACAAGTCAACCGCATTGACCAAAGGAGTCTGAGTTTTATATTGCTCAAAAATGTATTTTGTTGAGTTTGTTTGGACTTGTATATAACTTTGGATTTTTGTTTCTGAAATTATGATATGTATTATATGTATGTTTGAGATTTTAAAAATGCATGTGTGAAATGTTTTGTATGTTTTTTTGAAAATGTTTATTTTTTTAATGCTATTCTTCTGCGAAATATTTTGGGTTTGTTTGTACTGTCTTGTGTGGCATCCATATATCCTCCCAAGGGGTATTAGGGTGTCACATCTCATCTCTGTGCATCCCCCCTTGCAACTATTTTCTCATGCCCGCAACCAGTCAAGCCATCACAGCTCCAAGCCATAGCCCTTCTCCTCACAGCTACGCCTACGTCCACTGTATATTGGATGGGATGAATAAACATCTGCGTCTCTTAAATCATGTTCATGCCTCCTACTCCTTTGTTGTGCATTTTGCATAAAACGCATCACTGTTTCCACACAGCTTGCGCATAGCGTAACGCTTCCAACTTTGTGCTCAGCATTTTGTTCTTTCTCAACTTCCCATATGCGCTGTCATTTTGCTCATTACTACTGTAGTGTTATTTCAAATTTTTAAGTCCAATGTATGCAAAATCATGTTACCTTCTTCTTCTGCAATTGTTTTATATTTGTTGTCTTTTTTTTCTTTTCTTCCTCCATAAAGACAAACAAAAATAAATATTTAGAAAATGACCCATATGTGATGCTTTCGACTCACTTTAATTCTTTTGCTTCCAAATTGTACCTAAAATCATATATGAATTAAAGTGAGTATCTTAAGCATTTTCGTATCATTAATTGCTAAGTGTAAATAATAAATACATCAACAATTAAACACATATCAATTCATTAAGTTGGAAAGGGCTTCCTTCTCTCACTTCCTCTACCATCATTTGATCAAAATGGAGATTTTGATCTTTCCCCTAAAAAGGTTTAGACTTGGTATCATCAATATAACCAGAATAGTCCGATTAAAGTCAAAACTACCTTCTCTACTTCTTTTACTGCTTAGCATTTCCGACTCTTCATTCCTATAATGCTCACATCTCCCACAATTTGCATTACAATCATCAATTTCTTTAATAAAAAAACTCACACACATCTCGCATTGCCTCTATATCACGTAACCTTCTTTGATTCTTAATCAACTTATCATGATGATAGGGTAAGTTGTACCTATTCTCATACGTTCGTGAACTTGAATAAAAATCCCTAGAAGTAGAATCGTGATTAAAATCATTTGGCATCTCGAAATCTATAGAAGATCCATCTAAACTCCATCCAAAATGCAAACCTAGTTTGAGTTCTTCAAATGATGTCGTTTTATTATCATAAAGAAATGACTTCCTTTAATTAATGTAACTCACTTCTCTTAATGACATTGATGTATCTAATTAACGAGAGTCTCCTGATATGTGGCATGCCACGTCAACAAAGATAATAATGAGACTAAAGTCAAGCTAGAATTTGAAAGTTTGAGCATTTTATTGCTACTTTTAAAGTTAGGGCTATAATTGAAAATTTGAGGAAAGTTAACCTTATTTTTAATAACCATTGAAATATTCAACTTAAATGATATTATTTATTATTTACACACATATATATGCCCATCTTTTTCGTGACTTTTTGAGCCAAAAAAGCAAATATTTCAAAGTTTTTAAGCGATTGTTATTCTTTCATATGTGTGATATCATGTGTAGTAGAATAATTCTAGAACTTGCTTTTATTATGCATACTAAGACCATATTTGTTAAATTAGAAGCATTGACAGGATGAAGGCACTTAAATTCAACACTTGTTTAAGCCTATTTCTTTGAAAATTACCACGCCTTTAAATTTACGTTTAGGAATATCCAAGTTGAGTTTTAGCCTTTTTCATTAATTAAACTCACATATTAACCCTTATCCTATTTTTCTTTAAAGTCCTTTTTATTGTTTTAAACCTTGAAGATTATTTATATCACTTACTTGTTTAAGACTTCAAATTTTTGAAAGGTCCATTATTTCTTTAATTGTGGTACTGAATGCTCAAATTATTGTGTTAAAAAAAGCATAAAAAGGAAAAAAAGAATAAATATAGAGTACCAATGGATTTACAATGAAAGGACCTATATATATTTGTAAATAAGTTTTGAAATATATTGTGTAGCAAATTTCTTTCAATTTAACCTTTTTATTAACCTAATCATATCGTACCTAAACCTCATTACAACCTTTATAAAGACCTTTGAATTTTTGTTTCTAGTTTATACATAAGTGGTAGAGATGTGACTTTATTGCAAGTCTATGGTAAGAGTTCTATTATGCATTGATTGAGAGTCTTGATATTTTTCACCCTAAACACTTGAGTGCATTGAGTGACATCTTAGTGAAAGTGTAAAGATTAATTCTTTTGACGTCAATGAGATTATGTTGTTATTACTATTAATATTACTTAGAAAAGTTAATCTTAGGATAATTTAATTCTACTTGTATGTTAATTTGATTCAATAGGATATGATGATGTGTAGTATGAATGGAAAGATTAAGATTGATGATGGATTGAAGTTGTAAAATTTTTATTTTTTATTATGGTTTGCTAGAGGACTAGCAAAAGTTTAAGTGTGGGGTTATTTGATAGATGCATATTTGATTATATTTTTACACCTATATTTGATGTATTTTGCCTAATATTTTATACTTTTGTTATATATTTGGTACTTAATTCACTCCAATTGTGTTTATAGAGTATAATTGCTTTCATATACTTAAAGGAGAACGATGCAAACAAAAACACATCATAAAAGGAAGATTCAGAGCATATCAGGGATGCACGGTCATGCATCTACCCGTGCACGTCTCTCAAGCAATTCAGATTCACGATTTTCAGAGATTTTGGTTATGCACGGTTTGATTCATGTTCGTGCATCAACTAAAACCCTAGAATTTAATATAAAAGATGTGGACAGAGGCAAACAAAGGGGGAAACTTCAGGGGGTGATTCAAAATGTGGAGATCGTTCTTAAGGGGCAATTTTGATCTAGAGAAGTGGAAAACTTGAAGAATTTATTGAAAGATCCATCAAAATACAAGATCAAACATTTACATTGCAAGAATATTTAATATAAGACAATCAGGGGGATTTAAAATTATGAACTCATTGTTTTTAATTCGTTTTTCTTTCAGTGTATGTTTGATTACGTGTTTGATAATGTGTAACTAAACATCTTCTTAGTATTTAGGTTATATAAACCCTATGTTAATACTTTGATATAATTTGATTCTTTTATTAATGCAATTTGTTTTATTGATATATGTGATCCGATTACATGTTTTATTTATGTTCTAATAGACCCGAGAATATTATATCATAATTTGATTTCATACATAGAGATTGAGAAATCCTATTGATGAATAAATCTACCGTAATTAAAAGGAGTTGATTGCAACCCCAAAGATAGAATGACGTAAATCTTTTAAATTATAGTCAACCTAATAGAAGGATTCATAAATTAGTAAAGCAATCCTATAAACTTTAACCTGAGTTATTCAGTTGAAAAGCTTAGGATTAGTTGTTAGTAGACACAAGTTAGTTATTAGCATACCATTAGAATCTCTATGGTCTAATAAATCAATAAAAAATTGATTAATAAAAGATGAATCTATTAAGGATTATAGGGAGATTCAAAACCTTGACACTAATTCTCGATATCGGTAATTTTCTAAGTGAATTCTTAATTCTCTGTTCAATATCATTGCCTATTTATTTTACTTGCTTTAGTTTTATTTTCTTTTATTAAATCAAAATCATCTTATAGACTAGATAATAGGATAATGACAATTAATAGTGGTTAGGTTGGCTGTGTCAGGCCCAGGCCCAGGTCCACGCGTCCACGACCCATTTGCAGGTATTAGTCTCCTATTCAAACGTAAAGACCTACGTAGAAACCTAAACCTAACATCTATTCCATAAATAAGGTACTATTTTGCCATGATATAGGTATGACATTAGAACCCTGATACTCTTTGCTTATAGCCACCATAACCCTCACCAAAAGACTAACTTGAGCGTCGGAGGGGCCTATCGGTTATCAACCCCGGCGTGCCTTTATTGTTTTGCAGGTATTTTGGAGCTAAAGTCGACCAACTTCATGGATCCAAGAAGTAACATCCAGCCCTACCAGAATCAGACTGAACCATACCCTATGCCTGAAGCCAAGCTCAGTATCAATGAAATCTTGAGTCACTTGAAAATATCTCTCTCTCAGAAACCCTACCTGTCCTGTACCCATTTTCTGGCGGGGTTAAGGACAATATCTTTATCGATCTTTCGATGAAGGTGTTCCATTTGTGGAAGCAAGAGTCAACTGTTCAATGTTTGAGTTCTTCGAAAACCTACAAAATGATGAGTTCGTTCAACCAATTCCTTCCATGCTGTTCTTTCGGCCTGGAGCCTAACGACATTATTGACGAGCTACCGCTAATAGGTATTCAAGTATAATCATTTTCTTGTGGTGCTATAGCAGTGGGAGGGTCTATGTCACATAAGATTGGAGATGCAGTAACAGCTTTTACTTTCTTCAGCATCGTGGGAGAGTGGAGACATTGTTCGTGGCTCTCATCAAATCGATGTGCACTCTAACCTTTCCATGGCTTCCTCTGTTTTTCCACCAACAAACCCTTTCCCACAAAAATATAAGTCCATATTGGAAAGCTGCTAGTTCCAAGATATCAACTGCATCACAAAGAGGTTTGTGTTCGAAAGTAAAGCACTAACAACCCTACAGGAGAAGGCCAAAGGAGACAAGGATAAGGTCACCCCTTCGCGAGTTCTGGCGTTAACTTGTTTCCTGTGGAAGTTCTTTATGGTGGCATCTAGTAAAATATATTCAAATTCCAAAAGGCCATCCATTTTAAACCAAATAGTTAATATGCGTCCTCGAACAATGTCATACTTGGATGGTGTGGGGAACTTGGTCTGGTGGGTAACAACAGTTGCTAATAAAGAAATGAATACGAAGTTGCATGAATTAGCAAACTTACTGAACGAAGCCATTGCACAGCTTGACAACGATTACCTGAAAGCTTTTCAAGGCGATGAAGGATTTAATTCCATTTCTCAGGCTTTGGAACTGTTAGACAAGTTGAATGATGTGGAGAAGCCAAACTGGCTCCTCATCACAAGTTGGACTAATATTGGATTTTCTGGCCTTAATTTTGGAATTGAGCAACCTATTTGGTTTGTTTCCTTTGGAAAAGTTATCCTGCGACTTATGAACTTTATTGTGCTGATCGAAACCTAATTGGGTAATGGAATCGAAATATGGGTAACATTAGATGGGAGGAGAATGTGGGAGAAGCATCCTGAATTCATAGAATTTGCAAAACGGACAAAAAACTCTTGGGTGAATGGACAAACGCCTTCATTTCCTCGACAGATTTGATGACAACGTTCAAAACCCCCGGCAACACTGACGATGACCTTTCGTGTCCGCCTCTCTTCCACTGACTCTTACCCTACTAAAAAGAACAGGCCCCCTGATAAGCCACCAGATCCGACCTCTCTTGTGACCCCACTGGGTCCATCTCTCCAGCGCTTTGAGCACTCTAGTCCCCCCTTGCCGTCTTGGAAGGACAAAGTTCTTGCTTGCGAACAAGCCAAGGAATGCAATTACAAAGCTCAAGATAGGATCCCAGTTGATCTCATCGTAGTGGGCATTGTGAAAAAAGATTTCAAGAATGGTAATCCACTTTTGCTGGTTTTCAATGTCGACCCAACATATATGGCTAAACTCTAGCTTCCATGGCGACAATCTGTCGTGGTTAAACTTCTGGGTCGCTCAATCTCCTTCAGGATCCTCTACACCAAGATTGAGCAGATTTGGTCACCGGTTGGGAGCTTTGATGTCCTTAATCTTGGACATGATTATTTCTTGGTTAAATTTGATCTCTGTGATGATTTTGAAAAGGTCCTAGGAGGAGGTCCTTGGGTCATTTTTGACCATTATCCCTCTGTTCGACCATGGACCCCAAATTTTTCAGTAGCTAACTCCACGGTATACTCCACACTGGTTTGGGTTCATTTTTCGGATGTCGCGGTTCAATATTATGATGAAGACTTATTGATGGCTTTAGCGTCTAGAATTGGACGTTCGATCAAAGTTGACAGGAACACTACACTTGCAAATCGGGGCCGCTTTGCTAGGGTTATCGGCCAGGTGGACATTGATGGCAGATCCTATCACGTTGAATATGAAGGGCTCCATACTATTTGCTTTAGATGTGGACGGTATAGGCACAAAGAAAACACATGTCCTACCACGTTGGCTGTTGATCAGATTAAAGTTGATTCCTTCCCCGAAATGACCATGGTGAGGTTCAATGATTGCCAGGATGTAGGACACACTCTTGGAGGTGGTGATCAAGATCACGTCCCCGATTTTGGCTACTGGATGGTGGTGGAAAAAAAACATCGACGACGAAGCCGCTCTAAACATGGAGATTCTCCTCCTTACCTCATAAGCCATAATGTTAATCGATTTTCTCATTTAACTGAAGACTTTTTTACAATTGATGCTATGCAGAACCCTGCTGATTTGGGACATGATATTGCGGACTAACCTACATTCACCTTTGACGTTGGATCTATAGGTGGGGTTACAAAGGCTGGCCGAGTTCACAAAAAACAGCCTATTAATACTAATTGCAAGAATTCTACTGGAATCATCCAGGAGACTAGAAATTTGGGTGGAAAACCTGCTGGAACTCACACTTCACCGGCTGGCATTGAGCCTCATACTTCCCAAACTTTGGAAACCTCCTCCAAGACTCCTCCATTGGCTTCCCCTACCCATCACCCTTCCGACAAAAAATTAGTACAACAGGTAGCTTCCCAATTTCGTCAAGCTTTTCAAAATACCCCCTTGCCTTCTGGTCTTGTGGTCTCTATTGCAATTATCCATGATGAATCTAACCAACAGCAACTTCATGGCATTCATCTTTTTGACCCCCTGATCCTGGACCGACCGTTCAGCAGCCCCTTATTCATATTGTACCTAGTTCTTCCGTGTCCATGGCTAATGATGGTATGGATGAAACACCTTCTACCAATGGACAGGATGTTGATATGGTACCTAGTCCCATCGTTTGAATTGACAGATCTCTGTCCTATCTTTTCACAAAAATTTACCAATATTTTTGATGCATAATCTCAATATTTTAGCTTGGAACTGACAAGGAGCGACCAATACCAAATTTGCTTGTTGTGTTAAGGAACTTGTTCGGGGCTATAAACCTGATATTCTGATTATTGTGGAACCGCATATCTTAGGTGCTAAAGCTGACAAGGTATCCTAGTCTCTTGGCTTTGATAATATTGTTCGTATGGACTCTATTGGCTTCTCAGGAGATATTTGGTGTATGTGGCACGATGTCTCACTTCGCCTACAACTCTCGGTCTCTCATTGACAGTTTATCCATTTCCTTGTTTCGGACGGCAAGAACAATTTATGGCACATCACAGCTGTGTGTGCTAGTCCTCAAGCCTCAGGGAGAGAGATTTTCTGGATGGAGATGTTCCGTCTTCATAAGATCATTGATCGTCCCTGGCTGCTTATTGGGGACTTTAATAATTATGCTTGTCCTAGTGAAAAGAAGGGCGGGTTGTTCTCTACAAGAAGAGCTGATATTTTTACGCAAAATTTAGGCCGTTATGGCTTGATGGATCTTAGGTTTAAAGGTGCACCTTTCACGTATCGTCAACAACATAATGGTATATTTTCTACTTTTGTCGATCTTAATACAGCCCTGGGAATTCCTGATTGGCAGTTACTTTTCCCAAAAGCCTCTCTTCATCACTTTCCTCGAACCCATTCTGCCATAACCCTATCCTTTTACGCTTAAATGGTTCCACCCTGCCTGTTACTTCAGGACCCTTTCATTTTCAAGTTGCTTGGACTTTTCATACAGATTTTCACCAGGTGGTCGAAAAGGCTTGGAATAGAGATCACTCTTCTTTGTTCGAGTCTCTACATAGTGTGAAGGAAGCTGCCCTGCAATTTAACAAGGAAATATTTGGCAACATTTTTCATCGTAAAAAGAGGATTTTGGCACACCTGGAGGGCGTGCAAAAGTTCCTTGCTGTTCGACAATCAGAATTTCTAGGTAACTTGGAAAGGGAACTACTTACTACTTATAATACCATTTTACAATAAGAAGTGGTCTTTTGTTACCAGAAATCTAGAGTTAAGTGGTTGCAACATGGGGACAGGAATATTCGCTTCTTTCATGCCACAACTATTTGTCGCCATAAGAAAAATAAGATAGAGTGTTTACGTAATCATGATGGCTCTTAGATTATGGATGAGTCATCTATCCAGGCTGAGGTATTACATTTTTTTCAGAATTTATTTTTTTCTATTGATGATATTCTAATGCCTTTTCCTCATATGCCTAAGCAACTGACACTTTCAGAGGACGATATTCAAAATCTATTTGTGACCATCTCTAAAGAGGAAGTATTTGCAGCTATGAACTCTATGTACTCTTATAAAGCCCCTGGTCCAAATGGCTTTCAACCGGTTTTTTATAAGAAATTTTGGTATGTAGTTGGGGATTGTATTTATAATATGGTGAATCAAGCCTTTCTTACTGGTACCTACCCAATGGGGCTTACTGAAACTTTAGTGTTTCTCATCCCTAAAGAAAATAATCCAACCTCTATGAATCAGTTCCGACCTATCAGCTTATGTAACGTTAGTTACAAAATTCTTACTAAAGTTATTGTTCACAGAATCAGACCAATGTTGGACTCTTTTGTTAGTCTGACACAAGGTGCTTTTATTCCTGGCAGAACAACAGCAGAGCATATTATACTTGCTAAAGAAGTGGTGCATGCCATTCGTAGAACCAAAAGGAAAGCGGGTTATTTTGCTATGAAGATTGATTTAGCCAAAGCATATGATAGAGTGGATTGGTGATTCCTATGACAAACTCTAATTGATTTTGGCTTTCCTCAGATTTATATATCCTTTATTATGTCCTATGTTACAAACTCACGGTTGTCTATAATTTGGAATGGTTCTCGATTACTGGCTCTCTGCCCTCAAAGGAGTCTACATCAGGGCGACCCACTGTCTCCGTACTTATTTGTGCTTTGTATGGAAAAGTTGTCCTTGCTAATATCTAGTAAAGTGTTGTCCAATGACTAGAGGCCTATTATGATTTCGAGAAAGAGTCCCCCTATATCCCACTTATTTTTCGCCGATGATGTTCTCTTATTTTTCTTATGCTTCCAGAAGAGACTGTTGGATTGTTTTAACCACTTTGCAACAATTCTGTTCTTGTTCTGGTATGACAATTAATGCATAGAAATCTAGGACGTTCTTATCACCTAGTGTCCCTCACGGATATAAAGACTCTCTTCGCCGACAGTTTAACCTCAAATTCACTAAGGATTTGGGGACATATCTTGGAGTTCCTTTGCATGGTGGTAAGACAAACCGTGATTTTCAACATGTCCTGGATAAAATCCAGGGTCGTCTTCAGGGTTGGAAAGCTAAGTTACTTAACAAAGTTGCTCGGCACACTCTTATTCAATCCACTTTCTCAACCATCCCTCTCTAATCGATGCAGACATGTTGGATGCCTTCAGGTGTTTACCATTCTATTGATAAGGCATGTCGGTCTTTCCTATGGAGTTCTTCAAGAAATGGCAGGGGGTTTCATCTTCTTAATTGGGAATAAGTCTGTAGCCCCAAGGTTATGGGAAGTTTAGGCCTTCGGATGGCTCAAGATAATAACATTGCCATGCTTGGTAAGATTATTTGATCCTTATTGCAAAATGATAATAAGCTGTGGGTAAAGTTTTACAGGTCAAATACCTTCGATCCCAACCACTTTTGATGGCTAACTTACCCTTTAATACCTCATCTTGCTGGAAAGCGATTCAATGTGCTATTCCTTTCTTGAAAGATGGGTTTGCATGGCATGTGGGAGATAGTCGTACTATCTCCTTTTGGTTTGCTAGATGGGTTGGTGAGGCTCCTCTCTAACTTCTGCTTCATAATATTCCTATACAGGATCGAGATCTTACAGTCTATGATTTACTCTCTTTGGATGGTGAATGGGATTTCTCTACTATCAGTACCCCTTGGACCTTGAAGTTCGAAAGCGAATCTTCGCCACTCCTGTGGCTCGTTATCATACTTGTCTTGATGTTTTGATCTGGGGAGAAACTTCTATGGGGTCTTACGCGGTTAAGTCTGGTCATGAGTTCCTCACTCGTGTACCATATCTTCCTGACCCTTATAAAAATTGGTGCCGAATTTGGAAGCTATGCCTACCCCAGAAATTTCGTTTCTTTCTTTGGTAAATAAGGTGGCAGCGTTTACCAACCAATTCCCTTTGCTATGGTCGTGGTTTTATACAATCCCTATTGTGTTCTCGATGTGGTCAAAGTAATGAAACCACTCTTCATGCCATTAGAGATTGTTTGTGGGCAAAGTATTTTTGACACCAAATTCTTGGAAACACTTTAGGTTGCTTTTTCTCATCTTCTATTGATGACTGGCTTAAAATGCATATCCTTAACCTTAGTTTAACTTATAACTATGTCTTGAATATTGTAACTGGCACTTGGGTTGTGTGGCGTGCTAGAAATAAGGATGTTCTTCAACACGAAGCAATTCCCACCTCTGCTCAACGTCAATGACATACCATGTTAATCAACAACTGTAGCTTGGCCTTTTCTCATCCTACTTCAATTCCCGCTCATACAACCAATATGTGGATCTCTTAGCATTGTCCTCCAGTGGGTTTTTGTTAAATTAAATATGGATAGCAGTGCTCTTGGCAATCTGGGTGATGCTAGATTTGGAAGTCTGATTCGCGATGAATATGGGCGCTGGCTTATTGGTTTCTCGAGATATATTAGTCATACTTCTATTATATAGCCGAATTATAAGCACTTAGGCATGGTTTAATTTTGGCATGAGCTCGTGGCTACCGAAAGGTTATTGTTGAGTCTGATTCTCAAGATGTGGTGACTCTGGTGCTAACTTCTTACCCTCATTCTCACCATGTGTTTCTTTTGGATGAGGACATTAGGATGTTACTTGCAAGAGATTGGTGTTGCTCTCTCCAGCATATTTTTCGTGAAGCTAATTAATGTGCGGACTTCCTCGCTAAGCAGGGGTCTTCAACTATGACTCAACGGTCTCTTTGGGAGAACCCAGATCTAGGACTACGATTGTTGCTCTAGAATGATCAGAGATCAGTGGCATTATTGAGGCGTTAGTCCTTGATAGTTTCCTTTCTCCAGTTAAACAAAAAAAAAATTTGCAACCCTAAACCCCAATATTATGATCAGCCCCTAGTGTCTTGTGGATTCAATGCGATGCATCTTATATATGATCCACTGTCTTGGGTAATCTATCAAAATTTATGGATAATAAATTATGGTGTTTATCGATCCTTGGCAAGTAATGTTTAGTTATCAACATATGAAGTGATTTAACAAATTTTAGTGAAGAGGAGGGCCATAGTGTCTTGTTATAAAATAAGATATTTCACTCAATTCCTTTCTTCCATCTTTTGTAGCGAGCCTCTTAGTATTAGTGAAAGAGGCTAAAAAACTGAAGGGGTTAATTGGTTCACAAACTTTCTGATTCATTTCTAGTAAACAAAAGAAATTAGCAAATTAAAAGAACAAAAAATAAATCAACACTGAAAACTTGAAAATGCAATTCAGTACACCTTGCCTACATCTGCGGAGCCCTTACCTAACTTAATAACTTTTACCGAAGTACAATAGATTTACCCAAGGCTTTACTGAGCGAACATCACTCAACCCTTGACACTATCTCTCAACCTCACTTCCCGTAAAAGAATTTCACACCCAATAATATGACCAACTGGTGTTAACCTCATCAAAGGATTTTTCTAACTACTTTCACTCAAACAATAATTAATAAAAATAATTCAAGTATTTACTCAAATAAGAATTGAACAACAATATACTTATTTACTGTGTCCTCAACTCACACCCACAGCCACGGTTCATCAACTCCAAAGATTCACTTTAACTCATTCAATAAGAAAATCACATCTGCGACATCAACACCGTAGCTCTCACCAAGGACACGTTATTCAGCTGTGTACATCCCATACGCCGCAAGCAGTATATTTGTTCATAGATACTTAACGCACGTCTCTTCAATTTTCACACACCTACGTTATTCACCTTAACGTATAAGCCCTATGTTATTCAGCTGTCTTCAACAACACATTCACAGTTGCGGTCCATGTATATTTTAATAACTAAAACCCTTTAGCTTTCTTTCTTTGAAAAGTGTACGGTACAAACTCTTACTCACAAATCAACTTCACCATGGCTCACACATACGCACTCTTTCATTGACAATTAATGCACACCTATTGTACGTCCTCCGCGCTCATCAACCCTTCAGCTATATATATGGAAAACTTGCTCAATTAACACCCATATCTAGATGACTAGCAAGGGATGTAGAGAGGTAGATATCTTCTGGGCCCACCCAAGACACTTGAGAGATTAACTTCAGCCGCATATGTTTCTCCTTTCACAATTCACACACACATATGGAACAATGATGAAGCCCACACACGTTGGAAATTTTACTTCAACAATGATAAGAGACAAACCAATTCAACTACACAACGAAAAACTCTCAGCCATTGCCAACACGCACACCCCACTTCTTGGTTGCAGCAAACTCACGTTAAAGATGGACTTTTACCGTAGATACCAGATTTGCACAAATCTCTCACACAATTAGAGTTCCACTTAAATTCAAACATGCAACAACCTCATACTTTTAATTTCAATATCAACATGATAGTAGACTCCAATGTAATGTAGGATTATTCACAACTACAACCTTTTATTTTTAACCCAACTATAATTTATATCTAATATATCCAAGTAATAAATAATGCCAAAACTATTTACTTAGATATATAACATATATCCTAACAATCTCCCCCTTTTAGGCATTGTTTGTCACAAAGTCAAAACTTCCCTTAAAAGAGCTAATTGGACATATAACCATCAAATTCACAATTCATATGAGATGAAAAAAGAACTCCAACTTAATCAAATATCAAGTTCCAAAGAACATCATAATTATCCAAACATCTAAATTTCTCTCCCTTAGGGATAAAAAGATGCCAAAAAGCAAGACGAATAGTGATACATATACCTTGAAATCTCCCCCTGAATGAAACATTTACCATAAACAGTTTGATGTCTTCCCCTTGGGACAAAGCATTGTCAAAACGAAGAATGCCTTCAACATAATCAATCTCAGTGATTAAAGAAACATAAAAATTAGTAGTAGGTTCAGCGGAAGAATTATAAGCACGCCAAGATGACAATTTACCACCACTCAATACACATGCTACATATCATTACTTACTTCAATTTCATATTCATAAGACTGATCAAATTCATAAACCCAAGTAATTAAAGATGAGTGTTGCCAGTGTAGTGAGAGAGAGAGAGACCTATACTGATGAGAGAGTTGAGGAGTCTTCGGTGGAGCCAAATAGAAGTCACAATGCAAATTACTAAAAAGATAAGACGACAATAACAACATAAAAACTAAAGAAGGAAAAAAAAATCTTTTCTTTTTTGCTTTTTTGTCTCGTTTCGTTTTTTAATAACACAAAAAAATACTTCAACAATGTAAAGCACACAACCCCTGTGCCTCTCGAAGAATCTCAAACCTGGTCTTTTTCTTCATCCTATTATCTTTGTCATCGGTTTCTTCTTCTAAAGTAACTGACT
>JANZLX010000002.1:8331160-8344811 GCA_025531955.1 Erythroxylum orinocense | reverse complement strand
TCCCTTTTCAGTATTTACCAATTTCATTCTAGCTTCACCAAGCTCATCTGACGTCAACGTCAATTTCTTTTCTAACTCTTGGATGGTGTTCTTCATGGAGAGATTCTCTTCCTTCAATCTTTCACTCTTTCTATATATTTTCACCCATTTTTTATACATTAATTCGTAAGCCTCGTAAATATTCCCCTTTTTGTCATCTAGGCCACTTCCATTGCTGTAATAATCTGATATTAGGTCTTGAGATGAGTTGTTTTCAAAATTTTTCAATTTTCCCTCTTTTCCGACTTCAGTTTCTTCCTTCTCAGTTACTGTTAAGCAAGTAACTGGACTTTTGCTATATAAGGCAACCAACGCGACACTATTCGCTATTTCGTCTTCACTCCTATATTTACTCTCAGAATCATTCTCAATCTAGGTGTTTGTGAAAGATTTTACTTTTCTCTTCTTCAAAGTATTAGCACATTCGAATTGAATGTGTCCGAAAACTTGACATTCATGATATTGGATTCTCCTTGCCTTCCTTTCACCTTTTTGTATTTTGACTTGATGATTTACATTGCTACTTGATGAACTTCTGCCATATTTTCTAAAGTTGGGTTTGTCCTTTTTCATTCTTTTCAGCCATTTACTGAACTCTCGTGTTAATAGCTTCATATCCTCATTCTCGTCGGATTCATCTTCTAAGTCATTTACGACTTTACCAATCTCAGCTTACAATGCTAATCCTTTCTTCTTCTCTCGATTGTCCCTCAACAAATTCATTTCAAAATTTGTAAGAATTTCAATTACCTTCTCCAATGACAAATCATTGATGTCACGAGCCTCCTCGATTGCTGCAATTTTCGGAATAAATCTTGGAGGTAGTGATCTCAACGTCTTATTGACTAGTTTAAGATTGGAATATTTCTTCCCGAGTTGATGTGCCTGATTCGCTATATAACGCAATCTTTTATGAAAGTCCCTAATAGTCTCATTCTCATCCATCTTCGGCTCTTCAAACCGCACAGCTAACATCTGTAGTTTTGACGCTATCACAGATTTTGATCCTTCATGAATAGTTTCTACTAAGTTCTTAATTGGTGAAACTAAGATCTACACCAACTTTCTACCAAGTTCTTAATTGGTGACCTTGCTTTGATACCAATTGAAAAACTGAAGGGGTTAATTATTTCACAAACTTTCCGAATCGTTTATGGCAAACAAAAAAATCATAAAAATTAAAAGAATTAAAAATAAATCAACACTGAAAATTTGGTAACGCAATTCGGCACACCTTGCTTACGTCTGTGGGGCCCTCACCAAGCTTAATAATTTTCATCGAAGTGCAATAGATTTACCCAAGGTTTTACTGAGTCAACACCACTCAACCCTTGACACTATCTCTCAACCTCACTTTCCGTGAAAGAATTTCACACCTAATAACACGATCGACTCGTGTTAACCTCATTAGAGGATTTTTCTAACTAATTTCACTTAAACAATAATTAATAAAAATAACTCAAGTATTTAATCAACTAACAATTGAACAACAATATACTTGAGATAAAAGAAAGACTTCTTTATGGTATTTATCTTCTCGAAATAACCCAATTGAAACTCTTCACCATAGCTTACTCTTTCTTCACAGAAAAAACAAGTCACTGTGTTTCTTCAATTTATAACCAATACCCACTTCACCGTAGACAATATTTATTGTGTCCTTAACTCACACCCACAGCCACGGTTCATCAACTCCAGAGATTCACTTCAATTCATTCAATAAGAAAAATACATCTGCGACATCAACACCGTAGCTCTAACTAAGGACACGTTATTCAGTTGTGTACATTCCATGCGCCGCAATCAGTATATTTGTTCATAGACACTTAACACACGTCTCTTCAATTTTCACACACCTACGTTATTCACCTTAACACACAAGCTCCACGTTATTCAGTTGTCTTCAACAACACACTCACAGTTGCGGTCCATGTATATTTTAATAACTAAAACCTTTTAGCTTTCATTCTTTGAAACGTGTACATCAGAAACTCTTACTCATAAATCAACTTCACCGTGGCTCACACATATGCATTCTTTCATTGACAATTAATGCACACCTATTGTATGTCCTCAACGCATATCAACCCTTCAGCTATATATATGGAGACATGCTCAAGTAACGCCCATATCTAGATAACTAGCAAGGGACGTAGAGAGATAGATTTCTTCTAGGCCCACCTAAGACACTTGAGAGATTAACTTCAGCCGTATATGTTTCTCCCTTCACAAGTCACACACACACATGGAACAATGATGAATCCCACATACATTGGAGATTTTACTTCAACAATGATAGGAGACAAGCCAACAGCATTTTGCTTCAACTACATAACGAAAAACTCTCTGCCAACTGCCAACACGCACACCCCACTATTTGGTTGTGACAAACTCACGTTAAAGATGGACTTCTACCGTAGATACCAGATGTGCACAAATCTCTCACACAATCAAAGTCCCACTTAAATTCAAACATGCAACAACCTCATCCTTTTAATTTCAATATCAACATGATAGTAGACTCCACTGTAATATAGGATTATTCATAACTACAACCTCTTATTTTTAACCCAACTATAATTTATATCTTATATGTCCAATTAATAAACAATGTCAAAACTATTTACTTAGATATATAACATATGTCCTAACAGAGGCCATATCTATAAAATATGATTTGTTTCTAATTACTAACAACTGCATTTTTTACGATGGAGTCGTTGAACGCCTACGCTAGCATGCATCATCTCCAGCCAAAGCAAGGAATCCAGCATTGAAAGTCAAACCTAAATTCTAAAGGCTGCAATGTTTAGTAGGACGAGAAAGAGACACGATGCCTGTCCTCAATATCATTGGAAACTTTTTTATTTCTCTCCTTCCAATTGATTCCAAATACTACCAATTTTGTTTCCATCTCACCATTTCACTCACCTTTGGCTTTGTTGAACCTCCAGAAATACCCATATCAATGTGAAATGACTTGTAAATCCGAATGAAACCTACCAAAATCACTTTCACCTTTCACATATAAAAAATCAGATTCTTCGAGGAAGTTGAGAAATAGTCATTTTTTATCCATCTTTTGTAACCTGAGTCTTAAAGATTTAAAATTATAGAACATCATAAAATTGATATATAATAAATAAATATATAATATAGAAGTAAAATATTTTATTGAAATAAAAGAATACACCAATTTTTATTAACATATAATCAATTACTAATAAATTGAATAATTTAAACTAAAACTAAATCTAATATAAAAGGTAAAAATTAAAATTATATTTTAAAAAAGATTGTCGTTAAAAATTTAAATTTTTTTAACACTATTTAAAAAATCTTAAACTACACATTAATAAAATATCATTTGACAATTAATAGGTAAAGCACTACAGATAAAAACACATTGCAACATAAATATTGTGCGGCATACACTAAAATCTAGCCGGAAAAATCTCACGCTCTTTATAATAACAAGTTGATGGCATTATTTTTCAAAAGAACAAGTTAATGGGATTATTTTTCAAAAAGAACAAGTTGATGGCATCAGTGCTTGCTAAAAATCATTTTCACCTTCTCTATTTGCTTAGATAGGTTGATATAAACGTTAAATTTTTGTTAAAGCAAAAAATATATAACAGCTTGGACAAACCAGAGAAAGAAAAATAAACAAAGTTAGGTACATACGCCTTCATTAATCATGAAAAACCGACGGTCCAAGTCATATTTTCGCAAAATTCATGCTCTGTTGCGATTGCTTCAAACTAAAATTTGTAGTTACTTATCAGAAAGTAACTACGTTATCAACTACGATTTTCCAAAACCTGATCACAAGTAGAAAAATTAAGTGCAAGATAAATAAATCAACATAGGAAATTTGTTAACGTAGTTCGATACACACGGTCTATATCTGTGGGGCTCTCACCCAAATTAATCAACTTTCACCAAAGTACAATAGGCTTGCATAATACTATTACGGAGATAATACCTCTTACTCCTTGACGCTATCCACTCATACTCACACCTTTGAAAGTTATCTTATACACGATAACATGAACACTTCATGCTAACCTTAACAGAAATTTTGAAACAACGAATGATAATAAAGATAAAAATATCTTAAGTGATTAAATGAAGAATGACATAAACAAAAAGACACTTGAGTCAAATAACATTACTCTATGTGTGCAGCCGCATTGAACCATAATCTTAGGGAGTCATCCAACAAAAATCTATCATGAACCTTTTCACTTGATCATCGAAAAACTCCGCACATAGTAACAAAGAATTTTCAATAATAGTCGCATCATGGAATCACGTTAATATGTTGTAAGTCCTTCCTCCTTTAGAATTCAATTTCTTTTTTAATTCCTTCCTTCCATAAAGATCTTAACTTTCAAAAATTCTACATATTCCAAGATAGTAGGATCTTATATTAAGTCAACTTCCTTATGAAAAAAGATATATCAAATATATCAAAATACAAATAATGCCGAAAATAAAATATCTTAACAATCTCCTCTTTTTTGGCATTATTTGTCACATCAAAATCTCCCCCTAAGCAAGAGAAATGGAAAATCCCCCTAAAATAAATGATCATGATAAAAGATATCAAAAAATCAAAGTGATCTCCCCTTTGTGACAAATCAACACCAAAAGAAGCTAATAATCATTTGAAGAAGTGTAACAAAGAACTCGTTGTTTCTGCATGAAAAATACCTTCAATGTGATCAATCTCAGCAAATAAAGAGGCATAAGTATCAGCATATCATTACTCACTTTAAATCTATCATCATAAAACTGATCCCCAATTAAATTCGCAAACTCCAAAAATGCATTCAACAAATTAGGATCAAACTTAATTAATCTCCTCCTCACATAAACCATATGAAACTATAAAGGATTATCATCCAATACTCTTTTTTTATTACTTACTTCAATAAGCATCAAATTTGTAAAGCATATGGTCCCAGTGCCCCACAAAGTGATTCAAACCTGATGGAGTCAAGAAGTTTCGTAAAAATATCGGCCAGTTGTTCTTAGTTGTTACTTAAGAAAGAACTGCAACTTTAGTCTCCACTAGCTCTTGAATGAAATGATACTTTAAATCAATATGTTTGGTTCTTAAATATTGAACTAGGTTTTTGGAGATGTCTATAGCGCTCTTATTATCACATATGATAGTTAAAACAGCTTGAGCAACTCCATAATATTCCAACATGTAGCAATTATCCCCCAATCTTCTTCCGCTTACTATACAATCTCCTTGTTGGTTTAACACCTTGCATTCATCACTAGTGAACTTAACTAACAACCCATCATCACAAAGCTTACTAATTCTCACCAAGTTAGCTTTTTAAAACATCCATATGAAGCACATTTTCGAAATGAGACAATCTATTAACGCAAAGAGTTCCTTTACCAATCACCGTTGCTTTCTTCCCATCACCAAATGTAATATGACCATCCAGACAACTTTGATAATTCATCAAATAGCCTCTTTCACCTATCATATGCCTTAAACACCTGCTATCAAAGTACCATCCATTGTGAGAATCATCACGCATAGATTTAAGAGGCACAAATGCTTACATTGATTCTTTTTAACCCAAATCTACGTTGGTAACCTCCACTACTGAGGGTTCTTCCAAGAATGTCTCGATTTTTTATTTTGGGCATTATGAAATAGCATTTGCAGCAGCTTGTAGCAATTTGGCCTTAAGTGATCTTTTACACCATAAAAGTGATATATAGGTATGAACTTTCTGCTTTTTATTGAAATCTCTTCTTACTTAGTTGATCTTACTTCTTTGACAAATATAATCTCACCATTTTGCTCATTATTTACCTAAAAGCATTCACCTTTATATCTAACATTTTGAAATTTTCATTTGTTTTACCAATTTCTAGCAATTCATCTAGCTTCTCGATGCCGCCATTGAACATTCTTAGTTCTTTCTCTATATTGACCAGCTTTAGCTTGGTTTCATCAAGTTCATCTATTGTTAACAATAATTTCATCTCCAAATCTCTAATAACATCTTTCATGTTAGAATTCTCCCTTTTTAACTTCTCATTTTGTTTATAAGTCTTCACCCATTTGCTCTACATTAGTTCATAGGCCTTGCAGATATCTTTCTTTTTTTAATTTTAAGTCACTATCATTGCTATCGCTATCAAAATTAGAGTTTAATATTAAAACATTTGTATCTTCATTGTCAGTTTCTTCACTGGTTGTTACTAACCAAGCAACTAGATTTTCTTCACATAAAGCAACCAACGTAGTATGATGACTCACAATTTCCTCTTCGCCATCATACTCA
This sequence comes from Erythroxylum orinocense, assembly GCA_025531955.1. Lineage (NCBI taxonomy): Eukaryota > Viridiplantae > Streptophyta > Magnoliopsida > Malpighiales > Erythroxylaceae > Erythroxylum > Erythroxylum orinocense. Next base: position 8,338,449 of record JANZLX010000002.1, on the reverse strand, counting down.
TTTTCAAATTCGTTTTCACTTTAAATGCTAGTGTAAAACTTCCCTTTTCTCTTTTTAAGAGTGATAACACATTCTGTCTGCACATGCTCGAAACCTTAACACTCATAATATCTTATCTTATTTGCCTTCTTTTCACCTTTTTGAGCTTTGCTTACTATTTGAAGTTATTGTTAGATGAACTCCCACCATTTTTCCTAAACTCAGGTCTTTCTTTTTTCATATTCTTCAGCCACTTACTAAAATTTCTTAAGCACTAAATTTTTATTTCCATCGAAATTGTCTCCTAAATCATGCATAGGTTAAACAACTTCGGCTTGTAACACCAAACCTTTATTCTTCTCACGCTTGTCTATCAACAGGTTCATCTCAAAGTTTGTGAGAATTCCACTTACCTTATTCAAAGATAACTCATCAATGTCATGAGCTTCTTCAATAGATGCAATCTTCGATATAAATCTAGGAGAAAACAATCTTAAGGTTTTCTTGACAAGTTTCAAATATGAGCACTTCTTTTTAAGTTGATGTGCTTGATTGGTGACATCACGCAGTCACTCATAAAAGTCACCACTAGTTTTTCTTTCCGCCATCTTAAGTCTTCAAATCTAGTAGCCAACATTTGAATTTTTGATACTATCACTGATTTTGATCCCTCTTGTATGATTTGTAATGTATCTTAAGCTTCTTTTATTGATTCACAAGCTAATATCATACTGAAACATTCTTCACCTACAATACTGAAAATTGCATGCATTGCTTGAGAGTTACCAAGCATTTCCTCTTCTTCAGCCTTAGTCCATTCAGACGAATCTTTAGGTACGGATTCATTTTTTTCATCAGTTATCATAAGATGAGTCCAGGCTTTAGTCCCTTGTGCTTGAATAAACACTTTCATTCTCAATTTCCAAGCAGGATAGTTGGAGTCATCTAGTAAAGATGGTCTAGTAATCAGCGCTCCTTCTCTAGTAGCCCTGAGTGTGAAACATTGATCCACACCAACTTAAAGGTAAACCGAGCTCTAATACCAATTGAAAAACCCAAGGTTGAAGTTGTAGTTCTATAAAATTCCTATTTTGTCGCGGTTGCTTCAAACTGAAATTAACATTTGCTTATTAGAAAGTACTAGGTTAGTAACTACGATTTTCCAGAATTTGATCAGAAGTAGAAAAATTAAGTGTGCAGTAAATAAATCAACACAAGAAATTTGTTAACGCAGTTCGACATACACAACCTACGTTTACGGAGCTCTTACCTAGGTTAATTAACTTTCACCGAAGTATAATAGGCTTATACAAGGCTATTACGGACCCGACACCACTCACTCTTGACAATATCCACTCGTATCAACTCTTAAAAATTATCTCACACTCAATAACATGATCACCACATGTTAATCTCAATAGAGGATTTTGAAACAATGAATGATAACAAAGATAAAAATATATCAAGTGATTAAATCAAGAATGACATAAATAAAAAGACACTTGAGTCAAAAAACACTTCGTTATATGTGCAGCTGCATTAAATCATAGTCTTAGGGAGTCATCTAACAAAAATCTTATGTGAAACTTTTTAGTTGATCACCGAAAAACTCACATCGATATGCTATAAGTCCTTCCTTCTTTAGAATTCATTTTTTCTTTTGGATTCCTTCCTTCCACAAAGATCTTAACTTCTAAAAATTTTATATAGTTCAAGATAATAGAATCTTATATTACTGACTACCAAATTTTCTTTATTATAATTAAATGTTTGACATTAAGTTTGTTGGGGCTGGTAATGGCCATGCTTTGGGCCCCTCAAATCCTCTGTGCCAGCAATTCTGACACAACTCTGTGCCACTCCATCCTAACCATCCCACATAAATGGATGGTTAGGATGGAGTGGCACAGAGTTGTGCCAGAGTTGCTGGCACAGAGAATCACATCTCATGCTTTGGGTTACCAACATGAGAATGCATACTGAAGATACTTAAAGAGTTGGTGAAAATGAAAATGATAAATGATGATGTTTATTGGCTGATCACATGAATATATATAGGTGTCAAATGCAATAATTTTGACAGCAGAAAAAAGTTCTGAGATATGAACAACTGTTGTAAATACAATTACCAAATGGCTTAATTGTAGCCTTGATCGAGACATAATAAGTCACAAATTGACTTTGTTTATTAGAAAAGTGGGAATGTAAAATGGCTTGAATAAAGCATGTAAATCAGAGACATGGAATGATTGGGGAAAAATACATCTGATTCAGGGGGCGTTAGCTAAGTGGGTCAAAATTTATAAAAATTTTATATTTATAAAGTTCACGTCAACTTCAACGAATATTCATTTTCTCGAGCCCTAAAAACTGTGAAGCCCAGAACTTACGCTTCGCTCATCCTTTTCTACACGATGCCTGAAGCCCAAGTTAAATATCACTCAAAATCCTCTCACAGAAACCGTCTCTGTTCTGTATCCCATTTTTTTGGAAGTATTAAATACATCTTTATCGATCGTTTTAATGTTAGGTCAACTATTCAGTGTCTGAATTCTTTGAAAACCTGCAGCTGATTCACCATTGAACCATCGTGGAACAAAACGATGACGATACTTATAAGCTACCCCTACCCCTAACAGCTATTCAAGTTGGTCCACTAGTGGACCTAACAGCCTCAGTCTTCAATTTGAGCAACCTGTTTTAGTTGGTGCTTTGGGAAAGCTGGTCCGCGGTCTACGAAGTTTGTTGTGCTGATCTCCAGTAAAATTGTATATAACGCAATCGAATTTAGAGGAGAAGAAAATTGACTATTTTGGAGAATGATGCTGAATTCCTAGAATTTTCAATCTCAAAAACCCCAAGATTACTACAATCTCATGTGGAACCAGTACGATAAAACTTATCAGCAATCAAAATTATCGTGGATCGATTATTAGTCATAATTAGGAACTATCAAGCATTTGGAGAAACTTAGGTGAAGAGGGAGGCCATGGCTGTTCCATTAAATCTTGTATGCATCTACCATATGAAGAAATATATCACAATTCTTCTGTTTCTCCATCTTTTGTAATCAAAGAGCCTACATCTACAAAAAGCAGATAACGTTTCCTTAGAAACTGCATCTTTTGGGGTGGTGCTGCTTACCCCTTATACCGTCGAGCTCCATTTCAATCTAATGAAGGAACTCAGCAGTGTAGCAATAGCTGTGATCAAACCATTCCAAATTTAAAGGCTGTAGTAATTGAGTAGGACTAGAACGAGTCACATGTTGTTTTACGTCCACAATAACAATTTCATCTGAGGCTTTGCTATTTCTCTCCCATTGAATTTCAATAGGCGTTGTCTTATTTCGCCTCACCAACTCACTTATCTTCTTGGTTGATCCTCCAGAAATTTTTAAATTGGAATACAAACAAAACAAGATCACTTTCATATTTAAAGAAGAAAACAAAAGTGCGAGGATCAAGATGACCTCTGTGCTTTAACCTAACTGATTTTCTTGCCACGAAATCACTAAATTTGTTCAAGAAATAAGGAATGAACTACAGATAAAAGAAGCATCTTTCCTCTAAAAAAACAAGACAGAGAATAAAATAAACAGAGTGAACATCTCAAACTATGATAAGTTCGACAAAGAGACCTCTTGGCCCCAGAAACAGAATGCTAATAAGTGAAATGGGGCCTCTAAGTGAAATGGGGCCTCACAAATCAGTTTTTATTCAGTTCCTTATTTTCACATCCCAAACAGAGCCAATTCTAATATCTGTTCTCGCGTTAACATATAAACTACAATCTCTATGGATTACAACCATAACAACGAATGAAAAAGAAGTGAAACAAGATGTTCAATTAGATGGATCAACTTGCTTGCTATTGCACTTCTTAAAAAAACAAAAAGGAACTTGCTTGCTATTGCTCCCCAATATTTCAAGCAACCATATTCCACTATCTACCAATCGAAACAACCAAGCATTGTATTTAGACCCAGTTCTTGGAAAATTTGAAGCTTATTTAAAGAAAACAAGCACTAAAAGCCATTTGAGTTTACATCATCAAATCAACTACCCATCTACTAATCCCGGAACCTAGCCAGAAGTGATACAAAAATTTTCATTTCTTTTCTACAACTAGAAGTTGTCCTGCAAAAAATTGATGCCATAAAAATCAGTTCAAACCTCAATAAGCTTAAGTCATAAAATTGCATTAAAAATTTACAACTCTTTCTGTCCCACTTAGAATCCAAGCAACAATATGTAAAAGCGCGATAATTATCACCAAAAGCAACAGTAAACTTCCCGATTTAAAGTCAGCAACTTAAGTCGGAGCGAAGTCCAACTCACGCGGCTCCTTCTGCTTCAAATACTGATTCAAAATGGTAAGCCTAGCCGTCTCGAATGCAAAGTACCCCAATGCAGAGAAGCAAGCACTATGAACAACTCTTGGACCCATTCCCCTGGTAAACCCCACCCATCCCTCTTCCTTCAAAATTTGCTTTACAGTCGACGAAACACCACCATACATTACAGCTGCAACCTTATCCATCACCTCCTTGTTCGCTTGAGTCATCAATCTCGTCTTAACCACATCAAGAGGCGTGGTTATTGACGCCGAAATTGCCCCAGCCAATGCCCCACAGCAAACACTCTCAATCGGATCCAAATGTCCCTTGTTAGTTCTACTCAAAACTGCAGCCTTTAAGTACTCAAACGAGGAATAACTCAACACACCAGCAGGCAAATTCCTTAAAAGAGTAGCAGAATACCCAGCATAAAGTCCCAAGATTCCATCTTTCTCCAATATCTTCAACAACACCTGCCATGATCTTCCCTTAGCTCCAGCTTGCATACGCTGCGTGATCAGTTCCTTTGGCACCATTATCGCGGATGACACGACATTCCCCATTGCACCAGCAGTTGGCGGTATAAGCATAGATGGGTACTTCTCGAATTTGGACAAAATCGATTTCCCAAACTCACAAGTCCCAAAATACACAGCTGAAGACGCAGTTGAACCCACAATCACCGCAGACACGCCCCTATAAAACCCACCAATACCTTTCTCTTGAAAGGTCTTGACTATAGCATCCAAAGTGCTGGTATACATCTGAGACGCACCTTTTGTTTGCAATTTGGTTTTGACGGCGTCTAGAGGAAGAAGACAAAAATAAGTAAAAGCACCCGCAAAACCGCCGCCACCTGCTCCGATGAGTGCTCGCTCGAAGACCGAGAGGTTCTTCATGAGGGATTGTACTTTGGGGCTGTTTTGTGAGGTGGGTATGAGCCATTGTGGCGATTTGGGTGGGTTTAAGGACGGAGAAATGGATGCAAAAGGGAGACATACGGTGGTTGTTGTGAAGCGTGTGGAAGGGTTCGGAAGGGACAAGAGCGAGGAGAAATTAGTAAAGTCGGTGGGGGATGATGGGTAGTGGAGATTATAGGAGTCTGAAGATGGGAGGCCCATAGATGCTCTGAGATTTGCCTCCATTCTGCTTCTTCTCCTATCTCTCTGCCACACTTCTCATTAGTTGAGGACGATTCCTTTTTAGGATGGCCCAAACAGGCTACGAGTCGATCATGGTTGCGTCGATTTTGACAAAACGAGGTCGTTTCTAATTTTTATTAAAAATATATATATAACGGATGATCCCAGCCATTAACATCCCTATTCTCCTAGGATGATGAGAGTTCTAGATTGACGTTTGGATTCCCTTAAACGACCCGCCCGGCCCATTAACATCCCTATTCCTGGATGATGAGAGTTCTAGGTTGACGTTTGGATTCCCTTAAACGATGCCGCTCGTTGTTAAGTGAAGGTTCTCCGGTAACCATTGTTTGTATCTAATCTAATTAGCCTTTTGAATTTCCATACTTTATTGAAAAATAATTATCAATATATAATATTGTTTGATTGAAAAAAATACTTTTAACTTATTTTTTTCTGATATCGAAAGTAAATGAGGAAGGGAGGAGAAAAGGGGATTGAAGTGGAATTTGATAGGAAAAAAAATTATGAAATAGGTATTGCAATTTAAATTTGTTTTTAATTGAATTCTAATTATTTTATTATTAAGTCAATATTTATTAATAAAATGAAAGTAGATCTTAACATCTTATGTTGATTTAAATAAATAACAAAATTTTAAATTTTAATTAAAAAATTAATACTGCTTTGAATTTTTTTAAAAAAATGTAACTTAAACCATTGTGATACTTGTTTGAGGTTGTTCTTTTTCTTCATCCTTTTAATTCAACTGCTGTAATGATGTTTCCCAAATTTGGATCAAATATTATGTGCAAATTTGTTACCGATTGTTTGTTTGTGATGTTAAGATAGATCACTGATTAGGTAAGTCGCATCCATCCATTCAATCATTTTAATTTTCTTCTTACTATCTCCTTTTTTTTAAGAGGGAAGAAAACCGATTACATAACGAGTCTAGGGAAACAGATCCTCGACATATCCTCTAAGAGGATAGGGTGGCACCCAATGGGCGTAGTATCAAAATAAGTGATTCCTAAATAAAAGTGCTCTACATAGTTCGCTAGCCAGTTAGCACGTCTGTTACTCTTGCGGTATATGTGATGATGTACAACAGTTCAGTTTCAAGTAAAAAATTCACTAATATCCTGAACTTTGGGATTGAGAATCACTGATCTTCTCGCCGAGGAAGAGAAGAGGTTGAATGCCGCTATCGAGTCCACTTTGAGTTCGATTCGGCGATAACCTAGGTTTCACGATAGTGTGAGCCATGTATATACTCCCTAAAGTTCTGCAAACACCGGTGAGCACCAGCCTAGATTCTGGATGAAACCTCCAAACCAATTGCCTGCACTATAACGTATGAATCCACCTGTTGTGGCTGAGGATAAGGAACATTTGCATGCGCTGTCTGTTTTTAACTTAACCCACCCAGAGGGAGGTTTGCACCGTCCTATGAGTTGCTCGTGGCGAGGCTATTGGCCCATAATAGCTCCACTTTGCCAAACGACCGACTTATAGATCTGATCTGCAAAAGACAAAATAAAAGAACTGGGTGAGTTCAGCCAACTAAAATGTTCATCAAATAGAGTCATATTTTGCCATGTCCATAAGAGCCAATAAGTAACATCAAATAGGATCAACCAAACCTGTCCAAAGACTCGTTGATGATTTTGGAGGTTTGTACTAAGCCACTGTCGAGCCGGCTGAGTGAAAAATTATCATTTACAATCTGTGGAGGGAATGTGTTGGACTCCGATCTTTTAGTGAAATTTAGAAATATTAAATGAAATTCAATGAGTGTTTTTGTATATGAATTGTGTTTTAGATGT
>JANZLX010000002.1:8270270-8294673 GCA_025531955.1 Erythroxylum orinocense | reverse complement strand
AGCTAATGACAGTTTAAAGCTTCGTCTACAAAATTAACAAGACAGGGAATGATGAAAAGAATTTTATTATATCTTTGTTATGGTCACAAGCCCGACCAGATGAGCTTCGTAAAAAAAAATTCAATTTCATCCCTCTGTGGGAGGGGAAGAGCCAACAACCGGATCGGCAGGCAAAGTAGCTTCGGGGGCCGGCGAAGCAACCGAGTTAGGATCAGGATGTGCGGGGAGGATCGGAGAGACACTTCCGTGAGATCACTCGTCCTCCTCATTCGAGCTAAGGTCCAGCTCCTCATCCAGAACCGACGTTCGTTCTCCCTTGGCTATCTCCCTCACTTCCTTCAGAGAAAGGCCGAGATCGGTGGGAAGCATAGGCTCGGCATAATCCTCGAATGAGGGACCATCCGATCCGTCAGGGATGCAAACGCTGTGGCAATTCTTCAGGATGGAAAGGGCCAAGTCACAAGCGAACTCTAAGCACTCCTTTTATAATAACCGCCTTTTTCATCGTTTGATCGCCTCAACTCTCTGTTTTCTGATGGAGTTTTGCAACTCCATCAGTCTATTCTCGGCCCTCAGCTTATCCCTCACCGGTTCATGGCAGTCCTAGGGGAATTTCGATCAAAGCTCCTGCTCCGTCTCCATCTTCCTCTTCAAGTCCTTACATTCCTTGGCCAGCCCGTCCTTCGCCGCAACCGCCCTGCTCTTTTCCTCCTCCCCATAGCGAGTTGAGCTTTCAAAATGCTCCTCTCCTCCTCCCAAGATTTCTTCTCCTCCTTCTTCTCCTCCTCTAAGGAAGAGAGTTGAGCCCGGGAGACGTCTCTCTCTTCCTTGGCATCGAAAAGCTCAACCCTCAAAGTATTCACTTGCTCAAGAAGATTGCGAACTTCCTAGTCCAGTGTTCGGGTAGTGTCATTGAGCTGTTCAACACGTTGGTGCATCGCGGAAGCGAACGCCAGATCCCTCGCACAGCTACGGATGAGACGGGCCACCAACTCCTGATTATCCAACGAGTCAATAAGCTTCTCGTCTATAGGGGGAACGACCCTCTAAGCAATGTGAAGAGCAACGTCGAAGTCCCCAAGCGACGTAGCCTTATCCAGACTGATCGCTGGTTCCCACTTCTCGGCGCTTGCCGCTCGCCTTTTCTCCTTGCCCTTATTTGATTGGGCAACACGCTCTTCCACCATCTCTTTCTTCCTGCCTTGGTTCGATGGGCAGGGCGATCGATCAATAACCCGAACGGTCTTTTTCCTCTTAAGAGGTAGCTCAACCTTTTTCTCCTCCTCTTCTATGATTGCTAGGCCTTCGCCAACCAACCGGGTCATCACTATCGGCTGTTCGGGTGCAGCCGCCAGAGCGAGCATTGCAGACGGCTCGGGAACAGTAGGTCGAGCGATGTCCTGTTCGGAAACAGCGGGCTGAGCGACGTCCGCACTAGCCTCCCCTTTCTTGTCATGCCCCTTTGTCTTCGAAGAGGGCCTAGCAGCTTTGCGCTGGCCCCTGGTGGAGCTGGAGGACCCAGCGAAATCACTATCCCTTGCCATGACTGCACAGCAATAAAAGCAAGTCAAAAATTGAAAATAATACTTGAGCATGCAGTAAATGATTAAATTGCAAAGAATCGACTAGGAGGGGCAGTTTCTTCTCCTAGCCCGCTAATTCGGGGCGGGGGTCGATTAAAAACGAATCAGTCGAGGCCCCCCTCGCGATACCTCAGAATGAGGCGATAGAAGTCGTATCGACCGAGCGCCTTAATACGGTTGACCACCTCCCATTCCTCCCTGCTAAGGAGTAGACTCGAGATGTCGTTCCATCGCTCGGTCAGGGGATACTTCCACGGCCTGGCTTCAAAGACAGATCCCGGGGGCCTCACAAAAAAATACTTCGTCCACCATGCTTGGACCTTTGAAGCGGTTCCAACAGGACGATACCTCGTATCTCTATACTGGAAGTGAGGGACCCCGGCCCCAGCGCTCAAACTTTGGTTCATCCGCAAGAAGTGGCGCAGAATGCCGATCGATGGAGGACACCCAAACTGGTAACATAAAAAGGCTAGACCATTGATAAATCTCCAAACTTTCAGGGGGATCTGACTCGGCCTCAACGCATAGACGTCGCATACATCGTCAATAATCGGGGTGTATGGAAGCTTCATGCCCCCGGTCGAGAAAAAGTTGTCCAAAACAGCGAAGTAGCCTCCTAAATTGTTGTGGATCTGCTCTCTCTTGAAGGCCAACCTGGGTCCCTATGACGTAGAGATGTTATTCTTGATGACCGATCGGTTCAATTCCTTCTCGGTTATCGTCGATTGATTGCTCGACGATTTCTCGACTACCTGCCCGTCCTTCCGGGCACTAACCCCAATTTCCTCATCTCCTTCTGCCCTCAGCGCTTCATTCCCACCGGCCTCCGATGCCTCCACTATTTTTGCTGCTGACTCCAACGACCCAACAATTGGTAAAATCCTCTCAGCGGACAACTCCTGAGGGAGCTCCCTCAGAACCATACCTACTTCCTGGCTATCACCTGGTGATGCTCGTGGTGAAGATTAGCAAGGAGGCGATGAGACAGAAGGAGAAACGGTGGTTTCATCCCTAAGTCTAGTGTCACTTCTAGGACTTGTAGATAATATAGCCATGGAAAGGAAATTTGTGAATAAGGGTCAGAGAAAGGACGTACCTAGTTTAGTGACTGGAGTTGAGGATTTGAACGGTGGTGCGATAAAATTTCGACGACTACAGGTAAAGAAATGCAGAGAGATGAAAAATAAGGAAAGCAGAAGCTGGAGAACAAAATACGTGTAAAGAAAATTTGTAGTTCATCGATCCTAGCATTTATAGAAGATCGACTGGAAGGACTCTCCAACCACCGTGGGACGCGTGGAGGAAATCCGAGCCGAACTCGGACATGTGGCAAGATCCGAGCTAGGGTGAATTAGGGTTGTTAGAAATCCGGAGCGGCGCAACAGCTGAAAGGACACACCTGACAGCTGCCCAGCAGTTAAAAGGACGCACATGACGGTTGCGCAGCAGTTAAAGGGACGCGCATGACAGTCTGTCAGGGGACGCGAACCGTCAACAATGATTACGCTTAGTATTTCATTTAAGCCTTGACGTCCGATCGATCAGCACTGCCATTATAGTCGCCCGATCGACCTCATCGTTACACCCAGTCAGCCTGCCACATCGCTATAGCCAATCGATCGGTTTTGTCACTACCCTCGATCGGTTCGCCGTGTCATCACATCTGATCAGTCGGTCACAACACAATAATCGATCGATCGGGCCTAGCACGAGCTGCCTTGAAGACGCAATATAATCTTTATGTACTCCTTCGACCCTTCTCTTGGATCAGACTCGAGGAGTAGGGGGCTTATGGTTAGGTCGGTTGTGCCAGGCCCAGGCTCAGGTCCACGGGTCCACGGCCCATTCGCAAGAGGTAACTTCCCATGCATACGTAAAGACCTAAACCTAGCAGCTATTCCATATATAAGGTACTACTTTCCCATGATACAGGTACGACATTAGAACCTTGATATTTTTCATATATAGCCACCAAAACCCTCACCAAAAGACTAACTTGAGCGTCGGAAGAGCCTGCCGGCTATCAACCTCCAGCGTGCCTTGTGTTGTTTTGCAGGTATTCCCTTGCTAAGGACAACTAATCTCATGGATCCAAACAGCAGCGTCCTGCCTCACCAGAATCAGACAGAATTATAATTAATTCTAGTTTTTTTACTCAATCTTTTTATAATTTATATTTCTTTCTAAAATGTTATTAATATAATAATAACACTAGATAAATTTCTCTAAATCGTAAAAGTACGAAAGACTTTTATATTGTTTAAGTAATAATTTATTAAAATAAATTATTATTTTAATAAAAATTTTAAATTACTTAAACTCCATATTTTTAATTTTTTCTGATTTTATCTATTGTAATATTCTGTTTTCTAACATCCGAAATTCGTTTGGCGTGGCCATCATGTCGTTTGAGGTGTAAGGACCACCATGCATCTACCGTTTATATCTACTAATGGAAAAAGCTAGGGAGCTCAATCTAGATATGTGAAGTATGATTGTCACAACAATATTTGGCTCAGTCTATATATCCGTAAATATAATCGTCACAATAAGATTTGAAAGTGTGGCCATTTTTAGTTTCTTTAACCATCATTAATAATTAAAAACCTGTTTATAAATATTGAAAATTCTTATTAATAACTGAAAAGTCTACATAATCATTTACAGAAATTTGAAACTCTTTGGGAGGTTTAGCAGTAATGACTCTATTAAAAAACAAGATAAGTTTAAAGATAAAACAATGGAAATCATCTAGCCATCTTTAAATATATTAAATTATTTTATATATGTATATCTATAAATATTTGAGAGTTTTTAAAGAATCATCAACAATTAATAGTCTGTACTATAAATTTTAAAGATCTTAAATTCCTTTAAAATCATTAATAAGTGAAAAATCTACATAATCATTTTTAGAAATTTAAAACCCTTTTACGCATTCAGTAATGATAGCTCTATTAGCAAACAAGAGGAATTTAAAGACTTAAGATAAGTGGAAATCATCCAAACCGATTTTACAACCAATATGTCAAATATGTTAATACATTTAAACATTTATATATCCATATACGTACAAATAATTATATAAAACACAATATTCATTGTATACATAATCATTGAAGATATTTGGTAATAGTACGATATTACTTATCACTAAAAGGAATTATTGCATGACTTTTCTTGCCAATATATGATATGATAGAGATCATCTATATCTTTAAGTCATGCTTTCGAACATTTGATAGTAAATCTTTATTTAACGTCATTACAATATTTAAGGTTTGATAAGAAATTGATAGTTGCGTAAAAGTAGTAGATTCGAGTTTGTACAAATAGCTTGTAAATGTTAGATTAAATATGATTCATGCTTAACATAAGTGGTGAGAATAAAAAGTTAGATAACTGAGGTGGGAAAAAAAAGTTAGGTAATTGAGACTATCTCTGATTATAAATTGGTTAAATTAATGTAATGAGAATCATAAAGTTACATATAAATATATATGTATCGTTTTAACTATAAATCAAATGAAACTTGTAAAACTTGTTAGGCTTAAGGGTGACCAAAAAAACATTTGGTAAAAGGACAATTATGATATTGAATTGTTAAAATACACATGATGTACGAGATGTAATAATAATTTATATAAAAAAAATGAATACTTGTATTTCATTATATTTGCTATTGATTTTTTATAATAAAATCACATGTATTAAATGAAATATTAATTTAAATTTTTGAAAAGTTTAAAATATTTAAATCTAAGTAGAAATTAAGTATTAAGAATATTGAAATACTTCAATAAGATTGATGTGGTGAGAATTAAGTTTTCTCGGTTGTCTATAGGAAATTTGATTCTCTAGTAAATATCTCCACACCAAATTCCATAATGGTAGGTTTTGTGTAAGAAGAAACACAATCTAAAGATATTGTTTGATTTATTTATTCTATAACTATACCTATTTACCTTTTTATTTCAAATTAAATTAATTAGAAATATTTCATAATAGATATAGAATAGTCAGACTTTGAAATAGCCAAAAGTTAATGATTTTGGGTGATACTTAATATGAAGCATATCTTATCTAATATAATCTAAGTATTGTGATATATCCAAATAAGTTGGAGAAAATCTTGCAAACTTTATTAAATAAACAGTTTGTTTAAATGCATAAGAAAAGTAGTTAGAGTAAGATGAAGTTTGAAAAACTATAAATCTCGTATTAGTACACTCAAATAGAACCAGTGCCTTTGTTGATATTTGATATATAGTTAAAAGGTTGTCAAATGTTGAAAGATTCGTTTTTATAATAAATTAAAAGAATTTATTTTAGAGAAGATTATGGATTTATCATGTCTATAAAAAGGTTAATGAGAGTATAGTCATACTATTATGTGAGAGTATATAAAGTCATACTGCTCATATAGAACAAAATTCATATTCTAATCATTAAAAATATAATAGTCCAATAAACAAATGCTATCGGATTTGAACTTAATTATGAGAATTAGATAATATAGAGATGAATATGAAAGTTATTTACCTATTCAATCAAAGTATATAGATAATGTATTAAAGGGGTTTAGTATTTAAGATATCTAATATTTATGAAGTATTAAAGGTATTCATTATTCTATATATGAGTTCAAGTTCATATCAAGACTAACTTTTTTTTAATGTACATCTTAGTTAAGATATATTTTACGTATAACAATGTTATTTTGAGATTTGAAAGGTTCAAATGTATAATTAATTGCTAATCAAGGCATAATGCATTTTTATTTGGTGAAAATGATTATTTGGATTACTTACATTATTGAAATAGGAATATATTGTGAAACATTAGAGTCATTTTATATGTGAAAGGAGCTAAAATCTCACTAAAGATTCAAGTATATATTTAAGCAGCTTCTCTTAATTATGATGATAATTGAAATAAAGGTTGTAAGATTTAAACGAGTACTAAATTTAACAAATCTTATAAAATTCTTTTCACTAAAACATTGTCCCAACACTAGCATGTTCGTCATATAAAAATATAGTATATGAGAATTAGGCGATTGACTTACTGCAAGAGAGAGATTGTTAGTATATGTCATTTAACCAATCAATTGATTGTAAATTTTATGACATAATCAATTAAAGATATAATTTATCTTTATGTATTTTTATCAATCATATGTGATATTTAATATTAAAGGTAAAGTCCTTAGAATTATATATGTGCAATTGATATGAGAGATCATAACTATGAAATTTAAAGTACATTTATATATTATTCCTAATTTTTTTCCTCATTATACTTTTATCAAGATGAGATATTGATGGAATAGTAAAACTAGCATATATATTATATTTCTTTATTATAAATATATTAATTGATCTCATAAATTAAACTAAGAAAACATTTAAATTAATGTGTAGGTGCATATTGGAGAATAAGCTCATTGAACTGGCCTAGTTTTGCGAATCTGAAAAAAAATTATTTATATGTCTGTAAATTTTTTTCATTATAATGGTTGTATAATTGATATTTAGATTTGTGATTATTAAAATATCTCATGTGAAAATTATTATATTTTAATGTTATTTATGACTTATTCTATTTAGGATAGCTTAATGGGTAGTATTCGATAAAATATGAACCATATATAGATAATTGAGTAAAATAATAAATGATTTATCACTCTAAAGTAATGAGAGAGAAGATTTCATTATTCTTAATTAGTAGAATTTAAGAAAACCTCTGACTATAGTGAATTGAGATTGAAAAAGTATTTTCAAATATCAATTATAAATCAATTATTAATTAACAAAAACAACATGATATGATTTAAAAGAGTAAACATTAATTGGATATTATATATGCAATTGGAACACTAATGACAAAATAATTAAATTATATATCATAATCATACGTGGATAGGTTGGGTTAAACTATTTTGACATTCATCATATTTGTTTGGTTAGGACATACTATTAGGCATCAATTTTAATTTTTCATAATAAAGTAAATACTTACATAATTTAAAAATTAAAAAGAGTTTCAATTTATTTAATTTTAGAGATGGATTAGAATTCAAAGTTTTAATCATTATCAACATATTAAGAACCTAATGAGTCATAAATGACAAGAAGTTTAAAAGAAAAATTCAATTTAACTAAGTTATACTTAATTGTGAAACTTGAATGAGTTTAAAAAACAAATATGATATTTTAGATTTTATTAAAATTAAATTGCAGTTATAATTTATAATTTACTTTTAATAAGAAAGAAATATTATTGTCTCTTTCTATAAATATATAAGGGAATAAGACGAATCCGTCACTTTGAAGGATTGTTTGTAGATGAGGAGTTGGCCAAGGTCCACTCAATGACGTTTAAACCCATCACGTGTTCTCTGGTTTTTCACAGGTCAGTTCTGTTCGTGACGGTGGGTTCTTGATTTTACATGCCAACCAACCGGACTTGACAGCTACGGAAAACCATGGCTCTTTGCCAAAGTTGACTTCTCAAAGTTTGTAAGACGTAAATCCCAGTGGTAATCTCGGGAGATACGATCCGCTTTCCGAATGTAAATCGGTAATTATGTATACTGTTGTTAAAGAGGATGAGCGAACGTTTGAGGTGATATAATTCACAAGAGTTATGACGGAGCAACTTCCTTTTTTGGCAGGGATGATAATGGGAGGCTCGTGGATTTAAATTTAAGTGTTTTTAAAGAATGACTTCTAAATTAGCCTCAGAATTAAGCGTCAACTATTTTAAAACAAAATGATTAAAAAAAGAGAGAGTTAAGACTTACATACTAGCAACTCAAGCTTGTATTTAATTAAAAAATATTATTTCATATATTTAATTTTTTTAAAATTATTTTAACAAAATTAGCGGACCTAATCTATGAGTCATCTATTTATTTTATTTAAAATAGTTGAGTTTTGAGTAAGTATAAATAATTTAGACCTGAATTTAATTAAAAAAATATTATTTTCCACATTTATTTTTTTTTAAAATTATTTTAAAAAATTAACGAGCTAACTTATTGTTATCCCTACTTTTTGTTTTCGTACTTACGAACCGAATTAAGAATAAAAGGCATATCATTATTTATTTGATTCTTATTTTTAATAATTTAATGTATTAATTCCTTAAAATTCTAATAAAAATTAATAGGAGTTATATGGATCAGACAATAACTTGAAAGTCTTATTAACATTAATCAAAATACTTTTTAATAAATCAAATCATAAGAAAGTGTGCCTGATTTTTCCAAAAACTTAATTTCTAACAATTTATGTCTTTCCATAAAAATAATAAATGAATCTAAACTGAACCAAAATTCTTAATTTATTTATCATTAGATTATCAACGAGCTTATTAATTGCATTCCACGTATAACTTACAAATATATAAGACAAAATGTGATATGTGCATGGAACATGTATTATGTGGCCCAAGTTATAGAACGGAAATGAAAGACAAAATATCACCGCCCAAAATCACAAAATGAAAAGCCACTTTCCTTTGCTGCTTTTAGCCCGTCACCCACCGTGATCTCCGCCGACTCTTGACATAGTCTTGGATGTTTTGGTTGATTATGGCTCAAGTGACAGATCACTTAAAGCACCAACACTATTAATGGGTCAAATCGTATCCGATATACGCCTTGAAGTTGTTGGTCATTAACATCAAAATTCTTAGAGCTTGAATTTGCTATAAGATGAAATCTTTCTTCTCTTAAATGCCGGGTGCAGGTGCAAGTGGCCGTCACGAATTTTCTTGAATGGATTAGGAGTCAATATCCTAATTTACGAGTTAGACACGTGATAAGAGTTCAGTAATCATGTTTTGTTTTCGTTTTTTAATTGAAAGCATACTTATTTTATTGTTTGATTTCATTTTTTTATTTAATAAATATCTATTTGGTTAGTTTTTGTTTCTAACTTTTCATTTTACGTTATACACATAAATATAACTTATGAAAATTATAAAAATTATTTTCTATTTTTTTCTCACTGTGGTTTTAATAATTATTAGATAGATTATTAATTTTATTTGATAATATTAATTACTAATATCAAGTTGAATCTATATATATATATATATATATCAATGATATCTAAAAGTATAATTTTAATAAGATTTAATTCAAAATTAAATTATTTTTTCAAAAAATTTAAATTATTTAGATCATGATATTCTAATCTGTTTTAAAAATATTTTTACAAATGTTTTCTACAATTTAAACATTTAAATTTAAATTATAATAAGTATATTTGTTTAATTTAAAATATTATTTAAATTTTTTACAAACTTATTATACTTACTTATTTTAATATATGATGAATAAACTATTAATATTTGTTGTATATATATATATTGGTTAGGTCGGCTGTGTTAGGCCCAGGCCCAGGTCCACACGTCCACGGCCCATCCGCAAGTGTTAGTCTCCCATGCAAACATAAAGAGTAAAGACCTACGTAAAGACCTAAATCTAGCGTCTATCCTATATATAAGGTACTATTCTGCCATAATGCAGGTACGAGATTAGAACTCTGAGACTCTTTGCTTATAGTTACCATAACCCTCACCAAAAGATTAACTTGAGCGTCGGAGGGGCCTGCCGGTTATCAATCCCCGGCGTGTCTTTATTGTTTTGCAGGTGTTTCGGAGTTAACATCGACCAGCTTCATGAATCTAAGCAATAACGTCCAACCTCACCAGGATCAGGCAGAACCATATATATAATTAAATTAATTTATCTTTAAATTATTTTATTGTTGTTAGTTATAAAAGTTTAACTGCATTATTATTAAAAGAAACCATGAACAAAAAAACATAAATTAGCCCAAAAAAAAAAAGTGGAACTACACTCGAGAATAAAATAAAATAAAGAAAATGACCCTTAACTGTTTGTCTTACTTTATTTTCAAAGTAGTTAAATATTGCTTTCTTTTGCTCAAAAGGGAAGAAATTGAGGCTCCATTTTTAGGTGGATTGGACTACAATTTAGTTATGGGTTTGTTCCCTTTACCAGTTATGCCGCAGGTGGCGATGGGTAAAAGCCCATAACTGTTAATCCAATCACCAGTATCGTATTCTTCTTTTCTCTTTTGGGACTAAATTAAACATATTCTACAGAATATTTATAAGAAAGAAACTATATAAAATTTTATTTTTTTGTTTTTCAATTTTCTTATTAATATAAACTGAAATATTGTATCAATACTAATATCAAATTTAATTCTAGTACGACATGGTATTGGTATCGATAAATATTGAATACAATTTCTAATAATTTTTAAAATTATAAAATAGCCTTGAAATTTTTAAAATTGAAAAATAGTATATTAATATATTGGGATGTATGATTTTTAATTTTATACCAACCATGTCTTTAAAAATCATATATTATAATTTATTCTATAATAATTTCAAATTATCTCAATGAATTATTTATTCTAAACTGAGCCCATAGCCACACGTGTCCAGAATCCAGGTCCAAAACAAAAAAGACCCAGGACTTGGGACCTGGGCGTTAGGAGGCGATTGAAGGGGCATGAGGAGGGTGGGGTTGGGTAAGTGAAAGTTGAACTTTTTTAAATTTAATCCAATTTTAGAAAATTACAAATTTTAAATGTAATTTAAATACTAATATAATAACTGTATGAGTTGAAATAAAACACTCGTTAATACTAATCAATACAGTGGGAATTTTGGAACAGTGATGAATAACGAGTGACCATCAACCATCAATCAATCGATAAAAAAAAAAAAGGATAGATTTAGATCAGCTCACAGCTCACTATCTATGGCTGGGGTTGGGGAATCCCTTGGTTTGCCCCACCTTCCCCCACTTAATCCAGCAAAATCGGACATACTAATCCAAATCACTGGACCTATTTGCATTACAATTTACAAGACCCAACTTAGGCAAAGTTCATTTTCTATCTTTCTTGTCTATTCTAAAGCTCTCTTTTCATAGGGCCATCCTAGATTTTTGAGCTGAGTATGTATCTTAACACGGATTTGAATCTGATGGAGCAAATTAAGAACCAAGAAGCATATGCATCATTTCTTGTGATTTTTATCCCCTCGTACGCAACCACTCGGATGGCACGAGTTGGGATTTTCTCTCTCAATTAGATGCTCCAACTTTAAGTACAAATGAATAGATCATATTATTTTTAATTTCTCATTAAATATCAACGTAATCGGAATTGAATGTGATTATGACTTGTGTGCTTAACTTGAATGTCCACAGTATTTGATAAGAAGCCTCAATAAAGATGCAAACATAACAAATTTTAAAGATTAAATTAAAGAGTTGTGATTAAATAACTCAAACTATCCAAATAATACTATTTTTTTTAATAAAAGACATAATCCACAAAATTTAAAACTAAAAATTATGATTTTTTTGAAAATTTTAATTTTAAAATTTATGAAAAAAATAATAATTTCTAGTTTTTTAAAAACTTCTTTTTTAAATTTGATTAAAAAATGACGGTAAAACACACATTGTATGATATTAGATATAGACTAATTAAATATTGCTAATATTATAACCTAATTCAACTCATAAACTCATCTCAACCTAATTAAACTTAACTTAATTAACAATTTAAGCTAATTATAAAAAATTATTAATTTGAATTAAAGTTAATTAGTTCTATTTGAGTTTAAAAACTAAGTTGAGTCGTCAAGTAAGCAGCATTTAATTAATATAAGTGTTATATTTATATCATGTATACTTTATCGGTATTTTCTTAGTCGAAATTTAACAAACCGAAAATTAAAAATGATTTTTTTCGAGAATTTCAATATTTTTATACGCCACCTTTATTTTTTGATTAGAGTGTCCTGGCTTCCTATTTATCCAAATAAAGTTATCAAAAGCAACTACCTGCTTACAAGACTCAAACTCAGAAGCTTATCTCCCCACAATAGAGCATGTTAAGCTTACGCGTACACTCTATTCTATCAGCAAATAATTGCAAAGTGAATCATTTGTATGTCAGTCTCAAAAGAGCTCCTCATATCAATTGTGTGTCCAACTAGGGTCTTTGCTTGAATTAGGACTGCACAGTGAAGATTTGTATCACAGTCTGGTATTTAGAAAAAGAAAAGAGATGTTCAATTCTTTATAAATTTATAAAAAAATGCTACTAATTGATTATTTTATTTCTGAAATGAAATTGATAACTTTTTCACTAAACAATTTCCGGCAACGATCTCTGGCTGCTGAAATGCGTATCAGCGTTGGTGTGATAATTATTAATATTTCAGAGATAAAGGAGATTACAGTAGGGTACAGAAAAAGTGAGGAGTTGTGACAGAGAATGTTGTACCCAGCTTTTCCTTTTTGTTGGATCCAGGGGAGAAGGGAAGGTTCATGAATCATGCATGGGGTTTTACCTAATCAGGCATGGACAAATTTCGGTCTCTCATTTACAAGTGAGTGAGTGGCTTATTCATTCATGGTAAGAACATTGGTTTTCCCGAAGAAAAAAAAGAAAAAGAAAAGTGACTTTGAGAGATTACCAAAATTATGCAGCAGAAAGCGTTGTGGTGTCCACCTCCATTTGTGTGGTGGCTTTGTCCCTCTCACAATCTGGACTCTAGTGAGTATTCTTTTAACTCAAAAGATGAACAATCATTGTATGAGAACCACTGAACAGAGAAGTTTTCTTCACAGATTTTTCCCAGCAAAAGAAATATAATATCTTACCAGATATCTCCATAGAGAAAGCGGGGAAAAAAAAAACTACAAAGCTTCATTTTTGTGGATAATATAAAGCGGTAATTACAGGAATAGATGTCTTCTTTATCATGAAGAAACCATTAAGGCAATCACACACAAGTCTCAAAATTTGAAGTGATCGAAGCTAACTTTCTCCTCAACAACTGAACCCTTACGTACTTGAAATTTAAGCATAGTATGGAAAAATCTTAGTACAAAGACCTTTCTATACCAAGTTGACTACATATCTGTATATGTATGTGCATATCTGTAATACTTGAATATATGAGCAAGGTATGACAGAAAGTAGACTGTTATGTCAGTAAATATGGGATAAAAGGGAGGGCAGTTCAATTCCCCACACTTAAAAGAACATTCATAGAAATGTGAGACTGTTTGAGCTTCACAATTTAAATGAGATACACAGTAGCAGAGAATGACAACCAAGCTCATCATGTCAAGCAATGCAATCACCATTTTTCTCTTGTTTCTCAACATCTCTATTTTTCCAGCTGTCTCTGCACTGAACCAGGAAGGACTTTCTTTACTTTCATGGCTTTCAACCTTTAATTCTTCTTCTTCTTCAGCTTCTTACTTCTCTTCATGGGATCCCGCTCACCGGAATCCATGCAAATGGGATTATGTTCAATGCTCAGTTGATGGTTATGTCTCAGAATTAGCAGTCACTTCCACGAGTTTTCCTATCAGCTTCCCTATGCAGGTGCTTTCCTTCAACCATCTCACATCTCTTGTCCTTTCTAACGGAAACCTCACTGGACAAATCCCAAATTTAATAGGAAACCTGTCTTCACTCATTACCTTGGACCTCAGTTTCAATGCTTTAACAGGCAAAATCCCAGCTGAAATAGGAAAGTTATCTCAATTACAGTTGCTTGTGCTGAATACAAATTCACTAAATGGTGAGATTCCAGGGGAAATAGGAAATTGTTCAAGGCTAAGACAGCTAGAACTGTTTGATAACAAGCTCTCAGGAACGATTCCTGCAGAGATTGGCCAATTGTCAGCTCTGGAGACCTTTCGCGCTGGAGGCAACCCAGGAATTCATGGCGAAATCCCAATGCAGATATCAAACTGCAAAAGACTCATCTTTTTAGGCCTTGCGGATACTGGGATTTCTGGACAGCTACCAGCAAGTTTAGGAGAACTGAAACATCTCAAAACTCTTTCAGTTTATACTGCCGATCTCACTGGATTCATTCCAGCAGAAGTTGGAAACTGTTCTACGCTAGAAAATCTGTTTTTGTATGAAAACCAAATTTCAGGTGAGATTCCGATTGAATTGAGCTCTTTGAAATATCTCAAAAGGTTGTTATTATGGCAGAACAACATAACAGGGAGCATACCTGAAGCTCTTGGCAACTGTTCTAGTTTGGAAGTCCTTGATCTCTCGACGAATTCTCTTATCGGAAATATTCCTGGTTCTCTTGCCAATTTGATTTCACTGGAGGAGCTTCTTTTGTCTGAGAATAAAATTTCAGGAGAGATTCCGTCTTTTCTTGGGAATTTTCCTGGTTTAAAGCAACTTGAGCTACATAACAACAGATTTTCCGGAGAGATTCCACCTTCCATAGGGAAACTAAATGAGCTCTTGCTGTTCTTTGCTTGGGAGAACCAGCTCAGTGGAAGCATTCCTACTGAGCTAGCCAACTGCAAGAAACTTCAAGCATTGGATCTCTCGCATAATTTCCTTACTGGGTCCATTCCGCGTACTTTGTTCAATCTCAAGAACTTATCCCAATTGTTATTAATAGCAAATGGACTTTCGGGTGAACTTCCATCGGATATTGGCAACTGCTTTGCCTTGACCCGTTTACGACTAGGTTCTAACAACTTTACAGGTCAAATTCCACCAGAGATAGGACTACTAAATAATTTGACCTTCCTTGAATTGTCAGATAACCAGTTTATTGGACAAATTCCTCCTGAAATTGGCTACTGCATTAGGCTAGAAATGATCGATTTGCATGACAACAAACTCCGAGGTGTCATTCCTGCATCTCTTGAATTTCTCGTCAACTTGAACGTCCTGGACCTCTCAAGGAACTATATAGCAGGTCCCGTTCCAGAGAACTTAGGCAAGCTTTCATCTCTGAATAAGTTAATTATGAGCAGAAACCTCATTACTGGTTCTATTCCCAAGTCACTTGGCCTGTGTAGGGATTTGCAGTTGTTAGATCTTAGCAGTAACAGGATTTCTGGTTCAATTCCATATGAGATTGGTCAATTACAGGAGCTAGATATCCTCCTTAGTTTGAGTAGGAACTCTCTAACAGGTCCTATTCCAGAAAGTTTTACCAATCTCTCAAAGCTTGCCAATTTAGATCTCTCCCACAACAAGCTTACAGGAACGTTAAGAGTACTGGGAAGTCTTGAGAATCTTGTTTCTTTGGATGTCTCATTCAACAGATTCTCAGGTTTGCTTCCTAATACTAAGTTCTTCCATGATTTGCCTCCTGCTGCGTATGCTGGTAATGAAGAACTCTGCATCAACAGAACAACATGCCATGTAAAAGAGAATGGACACGGAAGGAGCTCCACAAGAAAACTTATCACTTGCACTCTTCTCAGTTTAACTTCAACATTGCTTTTCATTCTTGTTGGTGTCCTTGCCTTTATAAAACTCCGCGAGGCTTCATCTAGGAGGAAGGACCAAGAAGAGAACATGTTAGAATGGGATTTTACACCATTTCAGAAGCTAAACTTTTCTGTAACCGATATAGTGACCAAGCTCTCTGATTCAAATGTTGTTGGGATGGGTTGTTCAGGAATAGTTTACCGTGTTGAGGCTCCGATGAACCAGATTATTGCAGTGAAAAAGTTGTGGCCACCAAAGAATACTGAAGCTCCAGAAAGAGATTTTTTTTCTGCAGAAGTTCGAGCTCTTGGATCAATACGACATAAAAACATTGTCAGGCTTCTAGGATGTTGCAACAACGGGAAAACAAGATTGCTCATGTTTGATTACATCAGTAATGGAAGTTTGGCAGGATTGCTCTATGAGAAGAAGTTGTTCTTGGACTGGGATGCAAGATATAAGATTATATTGGGGGCAGCTCATGGTTTGGCTTATCTTCACCACGATTGTATCCCCCCAATTATACATCGAGATATCAAGGCCAATAACATCTTGATAGGACCACAATTTGAGGCCTTTATTGCAGATTTTGGACTAGCTAAGCTTTTCAATTGTTCAGAATGTTCAATAGCTTCGGACACAGTTGCAGGTTCCTACGGATACATTGCTCCAGGTCAGTAGCGACATTTAGAACATTTTCTAGTTAAGCTGAAACAAACTTGGTGTACAGGTTTTCAAAAACTGCACAAATAGTTTAGCCATGTGCAACAGTGGTTAACGTTTGTAAAGAAAACAGATTGCATATATTCTGCTTAAATGTTTTCATGCAAGTCTTCTACCAAGTTAGGCCTCAACTTTAGCTTACTTTATTGGACTCTGTTTCACATATGACTGACTCAGTAAGCTTATAATAACGTCGATTAGAGAGTTAAAACCGAATTCTATGTATCGCAGAATATGGATACAGTTTCAGAATCACAGAGAAGAGCGATGTATATAGCTTCGGCGTGGTTCTCCTAGGCATCCTAACAGGGAAAGAACCGATTGATAACCGGATTCCTGATGGTGCCCACATTGTAACCTGGATTAGCAAGGAACTTAGAGAAGGGAAAAGAGACTTGACAGCAATCTTGGACCAACAACTTCTTCTAGGTTCCGGTACACAACTCCAAGAAATGCTTCAAGTACTTGGGGTTGCCCTTCTTTGTGTGAATCCTTCACCAGAGGAAAGACCAAGTATGAAGGACGTAACAGCGATGTTAAGGGAGATTAGACATGGGAATGAGGAAGTGGATAAACCCAATTGTCATAGCAAAGAAGCATCCACAAATCCAAAAGCAGCAGTTCAGTCTTCTAGTTTCTCCAGGTCGTCTGAGCCTTTAATTAGATCACCTTCTTGAGTTCATAGTTCTGAAAAGTCTTTGTTAAG
Source organism: Erythroxylum orinocense (assembly GCA_025531955.1). Lineage (NCBI taxonomy): Eukaryota > Viridiplantae > Streptophyta > Magnoliopsida > Malpighiales > Erythroxylaceae > Erythroxylum > Erythroxylum orinocense. The sequence goes on along the minus strand of JANZLX010000002.1, from coordinate 8,277,322 downwards.
CAACAGAACAATCTGTTTGTTAAAGGTTGATAAACAAATGTTAGCTTTAGGCTTTTCTGATTCAACTCTGGCTTTATTATGTTCTTGTATCAGTGAATTGTGCAGAAAGCAAAACTTTTACTTGCCAGTTTCTGTCACAGCTTTTCATTTCCAGCTTGGAAATGAAAAAAACCAAAGAGGGACTCCGTGATCATAACTTCTTTTATCTCTTCTCCTTTCGGGATCGCTCCTCCAAGTGACAGGGTTAGCACGCAAATCCAAGACTATAGCTATTATAAGATTAGGGGGGTATTCCCTGGGATTTTTTTTTAAAAATAATTCAATATCTTAGGAAATGGTCAAATATCTTTTTAATTAGGTTGAAAAATAGGACCGATGAGCGAATTCCATAAAATGTGTGCATTACCAAATGACCAGTCCACCTCGTATCGCTCATCGGCGACATACGAATGGCAGTACTCAACTCCCTACTTAACTAAGTTCTTTTGTAGTTCTCAGGGAAGAGGAAGACCTATCATCCAAAGAGTTCTTTTAGGCGAATGATTTCCGTTACCTTTTTTTCTTTTCCTGTATAAACCCTATTAGTTATTATTTTTAGTTAATGCTTTAGACAGACACGACATATGAAATTTGTCTATTTGGGGTCGGATCAAGAAAAAGCCACAGAAGTGACAATTTGTTGGCAGAAGCGCTAAATACAAATGGGAGAACAAGAGGACCACCATTCCCTAACAGCTCTAACCAAAAACATCTATCCATCTTGAAATGATACATTGCTCCTGGCCATGTGGTATCATACCATCTGAGGCCCACTTGACAGGTTTTATAACCCTGTCAAGCTCTAATGCCTGACAATGCAAGCGACTAGCAACCATCAACAAAACTTCACTTGCTAGAAGCCATTCTAACCATATAATTAAAGAGATAATTGTTCTTATAAATTTCGCACCAGTTTCTAATAATCATATCATCATCAACGGAAGTTTACTTTGAATGATTGTACTAGAAGATACTAAGTTTCTGGTCATCTATTAGAATTTAAATCCTTGTCAATAGGGTGAATGATTTCTGTATGCGTTATGCTTTCAAATGTATAAACAAAGTGAAGAAAAGTGGCAACAGGCTAATCAGGAATTTGACATGGGAACTGAATATATGTCCCTCATTGATCAATCACCTGGAACTACAGGCCCCTTAGTTCTTCAGTATCTTGTCATCGAAAATCAACCACCCAGATAATGACATTTTTTCTGCAATTTCTCAACTCACGTGAAAGCATCCATATGACACATGATAAAAGACGTTTTTGGAGGAAATTACAAATAATTTCCAATACAGAGATTATGTCTGCTACCGTACAACTTGTACCAACACGTGGTTCACCTCTTCAATTATTTGTACGCGTATCCGACATTCTATGTACAGATCACTGCTTCCAGGACTTCTGGCAGAATTTTCTCAGTTGGCAAACACTCGTGTGGACGTTACATAATATGATACAAAGGAATATGGCCTGAATTGTGACAAGAGCAATGAATATAGTTAATTGGCATTTTTTTAAGGGCTTTACACTATCCAGTAATTTTCTGGACATCACATTTCTAAATAGGAAAAGATAGAAGACGTTACAGGAAAGAGTATAATCTTTCCTAAGGACACATGTAATGCCTTTAATCCAATTAATTCTTTTCCATTTGCTATCTCTATCTTCATTCCATTTTCCAGTACAATTATCTGGATCGAAAACGAAGAAGAGCTTGCTTCAGCTAGAAACAATTCAGAGGCAGGGAAGTTTATTTCTCAAGAATGCATTCTAAAACCAAATATGCAAATGAAAAATCTAATTGTAAAAAATCGTGAAACATAAAGAGCTAGCTTTGAATGTAGTAGAACTGAGATTATTCAAAAGTTCATTTACGCACATTTAAATGTTTAACAGATATACATACCATCAACGAGTCTACTATGATTTAGAGAAGCCCAAATTGTGCACAATTTTCTAAGTTTTTCAGAAAAAAAATTATCAGGTAGGATTAAGAAAATCAAATTGGCAGTGTGAGCTTCTTCATTTTACATACACTTTCACTACAAAATTTTATATAAATTTTCTAATATAGCATTCCAGAATACATTTTATTGATCTAAATTGAAGTTTTGGTTAATTTTCACAAAGTTCATAACTTTTACTATATTTACTCTAGATTAGGACAACTCAACATCAACATCATAAATGTCATTAGTTAAATGTGTGACAGGTGCAATCAAGTAAGAGAGCATCATTGCATTTTCCAGAAGAACACATAATAACAATAAGATATCTATTCTTGCATGTTTCGTCACTATTTATAACAAAAATATCATCACTAAGCACAAGTTTATATGTTTCACTATATACAGGTACGGATTTCAAAGTTAGTAATAGCTATTGCATACTTTTCCATATAAATCTGACAAGTTAAGCGACCCCCAGACTTCACATTGGAGAAGACTGTAGCTTCCATGATGAAATAGAACAATGGAGGCAAAACGAGAAGTGGCAGGTTAAGCAGCTGGAGGAATGACAACAAACAATGTGCAAATCATAATGTACATCGAAAAAATCAGATTAATCTTAAATGCCAATAGCAAGATATGGCATACCTTCGGAAATGAACATGCCGACTGGCAGATAAGGAAAGAAGACGGCAACTCAAAAAGTTACAGCTTTTAACAAGGATGCCACTTTATGCTGCATCCAACACTTTTGTGCAAAAAGGAACGAACTACTGTACTCAGTGTTGTAAGGATAAAACCCTGAAGGAATTCACATGGAAACGAAAACCAAATAATATACCTGGGTTTCTGAACTGATGAAACAGGCTGGCCACTAAGAACACAATCTATCGCCAGGCTTAAATCCCTAATCATGTAATATTCTAAGAGATTAAGAAATACTGAGAAGAACTCATATCATGAAAGGAGTATTTATAAGCAGACAAAACTTTGCACCATTTACACACCTGCCAGTAACACGCACATTATTGCTGGGTCGGGAATCATCAAACTGCCCATGATACACCAGCTCAAATGGCCTCCGACCATCCTGTGGCATTAGTTCATTGTGTTTACAACTCAAAATTATATTCTGACAAATGCACAAAATGGACATTTACAAGAGGGAGAGGACTGAATGAAAATAAAGGGCAGGTAACCAATCCCCTCAACAAAGGGACAAAGATGATAACCAAAATATGTCAATAAAGCAGATAAGAATGGTTCCTATCACCTTTTTAAACAGCAAAAATTCTGGTGTGCAAACTGCTCCAAACTTTTTTGCAACTTCTTGTGACTGCAATAAGCATTTCAGAATGCAAATAGTTTCTTCAAAATTCACAGAAAAGAATTCTCGCAAAACAATAACAAAATTCAATCTGGGAGAATGAATACAATGAATTTTAACTATTGTGACATCAACCAAATCAATTTTCTATATAGTTTCGCCAAGACTATAAAGTAAAAGCTTGATTCGATTAAGTTAATAGCCATAGTGATTCACAAACCTCATCATAAAGATAAGGGAAAGGATACTTCAATGTTTTCGCTTCTTCTGCCATGAACTCTGGTCCATCCTGTGAAAAGAAGTTTCAGTTTGAATAAATCACGACAGTTTTAATACAGCACAAAACCTCAAAGAAAGGACTTATCAAAACCTGTGGGTGGGTGGCCACAGAATTTGAAGATATTGCAACAACTGCAAGTCCTTTCTGCAACAAATAGAAAGCCTTAAATACTGCTACACATTATACTACAAGTTAAGCATTTATTTCAACTTAAATACATTGCAACTCATCAGAACAAGCAGTTTCGCCTACTTGCATGTAAAAGTTCGCCAGCTTCACTATATCCTTCTTCAGGTGTTTAACAAATGGGCAGTGATTGCAGATAAACATAACCTGCACAACTTAGATTCATCAGTCATCTCATAATTGTACAAGTTTTGACAGGGAAAAGTTAGAAAGACATAGAAACCAAACAGAGAAAGTTAACTAGAAGTGGCATCGTTACTATGATTGTAATGATGAGAAAATTATGATACGCAGGCCATACTGCCAACACACTCAACAATTACGCAGTTGCAAGACACAAACTCTGAAAAACGCAAAGGGTGCCTACGGATCGATGGGTTAGAGAGAGACGCTCTCCCTTCTCTCTAGAACCTCCCCTCGGCTTTTCTCTACTTACTCCATCTTGCTCTTTTCCTTACCTTTTCCCAGCTGTCCTTTTCTTTCCGGCTTACTTTGTCTTCTCCTTGCCATCAAATCTTCTTTCCCGCCTCTCTCCCCTTCATTATGTCCGACCCATCTGACCCTCATGCCAGCCCCACCGAAGCCTTCCCCCCTTTATCCTCTGCTCATCCCCACCCCACCCCACCCCACTCCTCTCCTTCCCCGTCGGGTGTGGTTCCTTTGGCTTCCCAGCGCACTTGGAAACAGGTTGTTGGGGACTCTCTGGCTTCTTCTCTTTCTTACTCGCCATCCAGTGAAGTTGATGGGAAGCTTATTGTTTGTCCGGATCTGGACACCCTTCAGGCGGGGGCTGATAGTTGGAAGGCCACCCTTGTCAGTTTTTTCCTTGATCAACACCCAGCTTTTCCCCTTATCCAGCGGTGGGCTAATAGGTTTTGGAAGAACAGAGGACTTCTCGATGTTCTGCTTTCTGAAGACAACCTTGTTCTCTTTTCCTTCTCCTCCACCTCTGTAGCTTCAAAAATACTTGAGGAGGGTCCATGGCATTTCCCATTATTCCTGCAGATCTGGCAGCCAGGCCTGAAGCTGGAAACCATTAAGGTTCAGAATCTCCCAATCTGGGTTAATTTCCATAATGTGCCGTTGGAGTACTGGACCACTCCGGGTTTAAGTCAATTGGCCAGCTTCATCGGTAAGCCTTTGTGTATGGATGAAAACACGGCAACGAAAAAACGAATTGGTTATGCCCATATTTGCGTTAGTATAGAGGTGTCTAAGGAACTTCCTAATGAAATCCCGATTATGAGGCTTGGAGCTGAGAAGCGGTTATGGGAGGACAGCATTGTTGTTTCCTATCATTGGAGACCCCCGGCTAAACCTCAAACTTCTGTTTGGCAACCTACTGGTAAGATCTTTAAAAGTGGCACTTACCAGGAACTGATGCACCAGGATGAAGCTGGTCAGTCGGCGAATAGTTTGTCCCTTGACCCACAATGTGCTCTCCAGTGTCAGACCAACACTGAGGTTACTGCCCTTGATGTTACTTCTATAGTTAAGCCAGGGACTAACCCGGATAGTTCTGCTCTAGTTCACCCTTCTGAGCCTTGTGGACCTCCAGCAGTAGTCAATGTTGACGTGCCCAAGTTACCAGATCCTAGCATTCCTGAGAGCTCTCCCATAGTGCCTGTTGTTTCCTCCACTCAGGATAGTAGTTCTAAAACGGTTCCCTCGCAGACACTGGTTAGTTCTGCAGAATCCTCTCCTCCTTCTCCAGGCATTGAAACTGACTCGTACAGTGTAGACTCTCGATCCATATCACGTCGAAAATCCTAACGGGGCAAGGGTAAAGGCCTCACCACTCCCTCCTCTTAATATGTCTATATTGGCGTGGAATGTTAGGGGAATAAATAGTCCTTCCAAGCTGCTGGCTTTAAAGGACTTTGTTTGGAGAGAAAAACCTCTTTTGTTGGGCTTGCTTGAAACAAAAATTCGGCTGGCTAATTTGAATAAGCTACAGATTTTGGGTCCTCAGTGGAGGCTGTTATCAAACCACAGTCACCACGCTTATGGTCGGATAATTGTTTGTGTTAATTCGGATGAGCTTCAGGTTGATATTATTGAGGTTACCGACCAGGTTATGCATCTTCGTATCCTCCTTTTGCAAGGCCATACTGCGTTCTTGGTCTCTTTTGTGTATGCTAGCAACTTCGAGTTTCAACGCCAAGATCTTTGGACTAACATTAGTCGAATGAATGGCACTAGCAACAAACCTTGGCTTTTATGTGGGGATTTCAACACTATTCTCTACACTTCAGAGGCTTAGGGAAACATCAGCTTGAGAAACTATTCTGCTGACTTTTTGAACTGTCTGGCGCAATCGCAGTTAACAGATCTCAAGTTCTATAGCCATTTGTTCACATGGTCTAATAAACAACAGGCACGGTGGTTTATTAGAAAGAAGCTTGATAGGGCTCTTGTCAATGATCTCTGGCTTCAGGTCTTCCCCAATAGTTCAACTAGATTCCTGGACCCTTTATTTTCGGACCATACCCCCATCCTGGTCTCTAACTTAATAAAGCCCATGATTGTCCACCACCCTTTTCGGTTCAACAACTACCTTGCTACGGCTCCTGGGTTTGTCGAAGCTTGCATGAAGGGCTCTTTGTACTACTGTAGAGGTACTAGGCAATTCTCTTGCCTTCAAAAGTTGAAAGTCATTAAGCAGGAGCTTAAACTTCTCAAGCCTGTCCACGGTTCTACTGCTGAATCAGTCAATCTCTCTCGATTGGAGCTGGCTAGGGTGTAGTCCCTCTTATCTTCTAGCCCAGATAATCAAAACCTCATTGATCAGGAGAAGCTGGCTCTTACAACATACCTTCAAGCAGTTAATAACCATTCCTCCCTTTTACGTCAGCGATCTCGGATTAATTGGCTCCAAGATGGGGATAAGTGCACTCAATTTTTCTTCCATTCCATCTTATCTAGGAAAAACCGTAATAAGATCCTTTCCATTACTACTCCCACTGGCCATGTTATCCATCATCCGAAGATTATTCAAGATGAAGCCTTCAACTTTTTTAGCTCCTTCCTTGGCACTGAGGCTAATGCTCAGGTTACCCTTCGAGAGTTGCAGCTTCTTAACCTTCCACGTGTGGCCCCTTCTGACATGGATCTCTTAATTAAGCCGGTGGAGGATAGTGAAATTGAGAATTGTGTTTTTGGGATGAATGGTCAGAAGGCTCCTGGGCCGGATGGTTTAAATGGCTATTTCTATCAACGATCTTGGAATGTCATTGGTGGATTTGTTAAGGAAGCAATACATGAATT
>JANZLX010000002.1:8226687-8245983 GCA_025531955.1 Erythroxylum orinocense | reverse complement strand
GATTAATGAATGGGATTAAATTCTGATGATGGATATTGATTTGAGATTATTGAAGTGTTAGGATTAGAATTGTGTTTAATTGTGTTCGGATTGGTTTATGAATTGGATTGAGAATTATGGAAGTGTTAAGTATAGATGTGTGATTTGCTGGTGATATGGATTTCGTACGGAAAGTCCGAAGATACTGATTTGTGATTGAAATTTATGAAGTGTTAGCTATAGGTGTGTGTTCTGTTGATATTGGAATTTCGGACGGGAGGTCCGATGACATTGTGTGATTGGGTTTGGTTTATAGAAGTGTGGTTTATCTTTGGCAGATTTTGGGCTGTATGAAATACAGCCGTTATGCTACCTGATTTTCGATAAAATCAGGTTATGGAAAAGATAAGAATAAGAATGAGATTAAGTTGTATTATAGATGATTTGGAGGGATTGTTTGGTTAAGATGAGAAAAGGATTGAAACAAAATAAGAAAAGGAAAAGAAAAGGAAAATCATAGAATGAAAAAAGAAAAATTTTACCGGATGTCGGAAATTGATTCAGTTCGATCGAACCATTTGATTTCTTAGATTTCGATTTGCTTTCGATATGTTTCCGTTCGTATCGAATTCAATTTGCTTCCGCTTCGTTTCGTTCTTTGGTTTAGTTTTCGATTTCGTTTTCGTTTTCGGTTGGGATTCGGAAACGGGTCCCAACATGAGTGGTATCTAAGCAAGAAGAGTTTTTAAGGAATCATGTTTATATTTGTGTTTTTCGGATTAAGAGGTTGGGTCTCGGTAACGGAATCCAACATGTCTGGCGCATGTAACACACATGCTAGAGGTGTCGAGCCTATCTGCTAATCGTGGCATGTGATTTAAATGCACCATAAGATGTAGACGCATTTCTATACGTAAGGCACGTGTACTGCAAGCACCATAAAGTGTTATGTGCATCAGACGTGTGTCAAGGCATGCATTTTTGTGCATATGGCGCGTAACTAACATGCACCTAACACATTCAATTTTTATGTGGGGCTAGCACGGGCAGTTTACGCGCTGCTGACATTAACACACTATAGGATAAAATTTTTTGAACTTTTCATCATTCATAAAATAGTATTTAAGTTCTTTTGGGATCCTATGAATTTATAAAGTGAGTTTTTTAATTTTCTAAATTTATTACATTAGTAATAAATAAGGTTTAACTTTTAAATTTTTTTAAAAGGTTAATAAAGCCATAATTAGGTGAATTTTTCATGAAATTAACTTAAATAAAGGAAATATATGTGATCTTGACATATCATATGGTGTATTTGTTATTATGTATTGTATGATTATCATTTTATTGAGATTTTCTTTTTGATAAATTCTCAAACAAAGTTTGTTAATAATGTTTTCAGTACTAATACGTGACATTTAGAATGTGTGTAAGGATTTTGCATTAATTGGCGGTAAGTTGTCACATTTTTATGCCCATATTGATGGATGTGAGGGTAATATACATGTGTATCCCTTGTGCCTATGGATTAGTTTAGGTACTACTAAGACCATAATCATTATAGTTGTCTGTTAAGTTAGTATTTAGATTGTTCTACTTTTATGTTAGGGGATGTCTCTATTATTATATTTGGTTATTTTGGCCATAGGTATTGGCCTATGTAAGGTTTTGAGATATATATAAGGGCATTTAATGGAGGATAGCTATTACTTAAGTGATCTATTCGCTCACAGGTGGTACAATCATAAAAGTTAATAGTATGTACTTTGATCGCTTTTATATGGAGATCTTATCTATATGTATTATGTATTCAGTCCATAAGTATTCCATGATATATATGATAAAATACTTATTACAAATATTGTTTTTTAACTTTTAGTATCGTTGATATTCTACATGTATGCTGATCATTTACATTATCAATTTTGTAGTCAAATTCTCTATATACAATAATAGTGTCACAATTGAAACCCTAATTGTTTTCAATTTTAAGAAATGGAAATATGATGTAGAGTTTACTTTGGAGATGGCGAATAACAATATGGTTATAATTAAGGGTAGACTGTCAATACCTAAATCTAGCAGTTTGGAGGGTAAGAGAGCAGCATATATAGTTCGGTAAAGGTTAAATAGGATGTGTTATTTGACCATAAAGCGATCCATAATAGGTCATCTATTGAGTGGACTTCCAAAGACAAACATAGCAAAAGATTTCCTCAACAATGTCTTTTAAAGGTATAAGGTATTTTCTCATGTTCAGATATGCACCTTATTAAAGGAATTATACTCTATGAGATACACAAGAGTAAAGGGAGTGAGCGATTACATAATTAGGCCTGTTCATCTTCAAAACAAGCTAAAGGCATTAAATATTTACATTCTTGATGCTTGTATTGTTCACTAAGCCTTAAATACTCTTCCATCAGAGTATGGTATTTTGATTACAATATGCAACTCCCAAGATGAAGCTTGATACATAAATTCATTGATCACCTATTGTGTTGCTAAGGAAGAGAAGTTGAAAAACAACAATCTAACAACTTTAATATCAACTAAGGGGGCAAAGGTAAATCCCTGTAAATTTAAATGTAAGCAACCTTAATTTCCTCCGCATATAGATGTTAATCAATTCAGTGTTGTTAAAGGTCCTATAGACATTGTAAAGAGTATGACTATAACCTGTTTTTATAAGAAGATGGGACATAAGAAGCTGTAGTGGTAGAAATATAGAACCTGGAAAAAAAGGTAAAAGCTATCAGGTGACTCTTTGGTTTGTATAATACATGAGTCTAATGTTGTTATAGCCACATCAATTCTTGGCGGCTAAATATTAGAGCCTGTAATCATATTGCTTCTATGATGTAGGGATTTGTACAAAAGAGAAAGCCGAATAGAGATGAGGAAAAATTGATGGTAGAGAATAAAGAAGAACTTGATGTAGTCTTTATAAGGGATGTTTGTTTAAACCTTGTATTATATTATATGACACCTTTTATGTACCATCTTTTAGACAAAATTTGATTTATGTATGTGTTTTGGATTAAAAAAAAGGGTTATCTTTTTGTAATTAATGCAAAACCTATTAGTGCTACCTTCTTGTCATATAGTTTATATAGAATATGTGTTACCCCTAGTAGGAATGTATGCTTCTTTGTATATTACCAAACAGGTTACTAGAAAGAGACCCTTAATAAAAAAAAAAGTCAAACATGTTGTGAAATAAAAGGTTGGGCCATATTTATAGAGATAGAGTTAAGAGATTGGGCCATAATTCAAGACACTTTTTAACATTTGTTGATAAATATTCCTATTATGGTTATGTGTTCTTACTTAAAGAAAAATCTAAAGTTTTTGATAAATTTAAGATTTGTAAGATTGATGTTGAGAACCAATTGGAAAAATCAATCAAGATTATCAAATCTGACCATGGAGGAGAGTATTATGGTAAAAATAGGGTTTCCAGACAAGAACAAGGTTTGTTTGCCAATTATTTGGAATCATATGGTATAGTGGGTCAGTTCACTATGTCAAGTAGTCTTGAGCAAAATGGCATGGTGTAAAGGTAAAATCACATCTTAAAGGATATAATAAGATCAATGCAGAGTAGGACTAACATACCTAATTACCTTTGGGGCGAAGCAATAAAGACTGTTTTATACATACTTAACAGGGTCATATGCAAATTAATGCCAAAAATGCCTTTTGAAATGTGGAAATGATGGAAACCTAGCCTCACTTATCTTCGTGTAAAGGGTTATCGTGTTGAGGTGCACTTATACAATTCTTATAAAGATAAGTTGCGTTCTCATTTCACTCGTTGTTACTTTATAGGATATCCCGACCACTCTAGGGGATACAAATTTTACTATAAAGATAAAGGATCCATAGTTGTGGAGTCACAAATAGCTAAGTTTATGGAACACAATGTCTATTTTCAGGGTGGTCCCTCCCATCTTTCACATGATAGAAGGGTGAATACTATAGTTCCACCCTATATGTCACTCATTCAGTAAAAAACTAATGGATCCAAGTTAGTATTATATCAATACAGGAACAAAAACTCATACATGTACATACTGAGATTCCTGAGATACATGAACATGCTGACCAGTTTAGTTAAGAAGATCCACTTGAGTTAAAAGAATTATAATATCATCTAAATACGTAATCTATTTAGGTGAACAAGACAATGACAGTAAATATGTAGTTAATCTAGTTACTTTTATATAAGCTATTTTTGGACCACATGCAAATTTATGGTAGGATGCTATACGGGACAAAATGCAGTCCATAAAGCATGATTAGGTATAAGAGCTTATGGATTTGCCGTATAAATGTAATTCTGTTAGTTGTAAATGGATTTATAAGACCAAGAAGGACTCCTAGGATAAAGTTGACCAAAGGGTTCACTAAAAAGAAGATATTGACTTTAATGTCACCTTTTCTCTAATATCCTCCAGGAATGCATTTAGAGTGATCATGACAATTGTAGCTCATTATGATAAGGAGCTACATTAGATAAACTTTAAAATTGCTTTCCCAGATATACACTAGACCGAACATCACATTCATTATTAGACTGTTGGGTAGGTATCTAGCTAACCTAGGAATAAACCACTAGAATGTAGTTAAATGAGTTTTGGGATATCTTAAAGAAACTAAGGATTATATGTTGATATATATGAAATCAACAATTTGAACCCTACTGGCTATACAGATTTAGATTTTGCTATATGTCTAGATGACAGGAAGTCCACATTAAGGTTTTTTTTATTTTTATGCTAGCAGATGGTGATGTTTCATGAAAGAGTATCAAGTAGACATTAGTAACTTCTTTAACTATGCATGTAGAGTTTATAACATGCTATGAGGCTACTTGACAGGTAGTTTGGTTTAGAAACTTAATTTCTAAGTCTTTTATGCTTAATTCAATTGCTAGACCCATTCAGTTATATTGTGATAAGCTTTCTACTGTATTGTTTAGTAACAACAATAAGGACATTACATGGTCCAAACATTTATAGGTCAAATTACATGGTCCAAACATTTATAGGTCAAATATTTGACCATAAAGGAATAAGTGTAGAAGGGTGACATTGAGGTGAAACATATCAAGATTAAGGACATGTTGGCTGATTTACTAACTAAAAGACTTTGTTTAGTTATTTTTTATATATGAGTATATAATGTGGGTTTATTAAGGTCCTTAGATACTATTAGTTAAAGATCATTATATTTGTTCTTATTACAATTATAAATATTTCATATATTATAAGAGTACGTTTTTATATATATTGATGATCATTATTTTGTTCTCAGTCATATAGTTTATTGTACATTGTCATAATATAGGAAAAAGTCTTAAGACTTGTGTCGATCTTAAGCATTTTAATGGTTATTGCATATATATATAGATTGACCTTAATCATATGTCTTTAGGACATATACAAATACTTTGATAAATCAATGGATTTATAAGACACAGGAAGATATAAGTGTTTAATTTCATAATGGTTTTCTCTTATGCAGTTTAGATTCAATAACAGAAAACAAATTTCTCTATTGCAGGTAAGCATAAAGTTAAGAGAAATTAAGATTGAAAAACGACACAATGATAAATTTCAGATCATATAAGTATCATGAGGGAGAGCCTTGAAGCAACTGTTAAAAGTTGCTCCTTTATGATCATAAGGTCACAAATTCGGATCACAAACAACCTCTTTGTAAAAATTACAAAAGGACGGTTGTGTATATTGATGACGCTCCTCCAACCTTCACAAAGCGAGGAGCCTTGTGTACAGGGTACATTGCTTTTGACAAGTATCATTATAGTTTACAACATTCTATTTTCTCATTCATGTCAGAGGCATTAGATATGTGTAATTGTATTGAATCTGTATCACATATGACATATACATTTGATAATTTTCGTTATCGAAAGCTTTACGATGGACTTTTATTATCTTTGGATCAAGTGTTTTAGATAGATCGGCCATTACATTGATTTTCTTAGCCTCTTTTACTGCTTTCTATTTTCATTAAAATCAATATTTGTTAAAAGAGGAGAATGTTAGAATTTTCAATTTTCATATTAGACAATTACTAATTATGATTTTTATAAAATTATGGTTAATAAAATTGAATTTGACCTAAATTAAAGATAATAAAAAAAATTCAATAAAGGATCTCGTTAAATGAGTTGAAGTCCATTGAAGAAAATAAAATCTTAATCAGTATGAGTGGTTAGTTAATTTATTGAGTTTGTGATAGAGAATCCACCCTAATAAGTTACTATACATAGTTGTTAAGATCTCTTACTATTTGCTTAAGTAAATTGAGGAAATACAGTTGTGTGATGAAAATATATTTATTTAATTAATTTTTTTATTAAATTTTTGCATAAACGTCTTTCATGAAAACAAACAAAGTTTTAGGTAGATTTCATGATAATAGCAGTCCTAGATTGAAAAGTTATAAATAGTTACAAAGGTATTTTCATCTCTACTAATGTTTTGGATCTTAAGTGAAATTGAAAATCATATATTTTAGGACTTCAGGAAAAAATCAAAACATATATAGAATGGAAATTGTCACTGTAAAGAAATGTATCCTAATTTGTTGGTTTTACATTCTATCCTTCAATAGAAAGCGGAAGGGGGATAATGAAGAAGTACAGAAGAACTGACAATGACCTTTGGAAACGCTGGTTGTTAAGAGTCGGTAAAAACGAGTCCAAATGTGCTATTATTGGTGTTGTATTATTTAACAAAAGGTTGATCATGCAACAAATTTCTCTTGTTAGTTCATTAAAAACTTTCTTTCTTAGGCAAACAATAAGAACGTAGCCTTAGCATTGTCACAAAAATATCACAAACTTGCTTCAATCAAACTAAAGGCTCCATTCTCCTAGTCAACTAAATCCATTTTCATCCTGACGCCAACTAAGTGCAAGAATAAGACGTTGCCTTGTAACAACCATGTGAGGGCCCGGGACGTGGAGGATAACTGGATAAATTGAATTGTGGACTGGAAGTACACATGATGACATTAGATAACACAGTCCAATCCAATGGTACCGTCACCTATATATCTCATTAATTCTCCCCTTTGGATATTCATAATGTCTATGAATGTGGATGACGGAAAAATGACAACATATATCTTCGTTTTCCAAGTGACATCACTGTTACCAAAGATCAGATTGCTTTAACGAAACAGCTCAAAAGCACAGCTCTTTTGTGGTAATTCCGCTGAAAGGGAAGGCTTGTGACACAAACTTCCATATGACGGTAGTTGACTGCTTCGGAGATCTGCTTAATTTAGCCCGTATCTTCTATTTAACACCTTCAGGAGAAGAAGCCTAGCGAAGATCATTATGGTAAGTATTGGAGACGAAGAGCTGGCCCAAATGGTCACAGACTATATAGAATCAGAACCAAGCTCTTCAGAAGTATCTTCCAAGTTTCTCTCTGACAATCCTGGATCAACGTTGAAGGTATTCCCTCTTTCCTTCTTTTCATTTTCTGTTCCTAGTGACATCAATTAATGCCTTCTACTTAATTTCCGTCAGGTTCTTATATTACTTGTTCTTGCTGCTATATTCATCCCTTTCAGAAAATGTTTTTGGAGGCTGCAGATTTTGAGACTCAGGTTCTTGACAAAGTCTTGATGTATATTAGAAACATGGGAGAACCAAATGGTCTTAAAAAGCGGGTGGTTATGAGATTAAGAACGGATGGTTATGAAGCTTGTCTTTGTAAAACTTGTTGGGTCACTAGCTTCCCTAAAGGTACAATCTTGCTCTCTGAGTGATGTTTCCCATAATTTTTAGCAGTTACCCATGATTGATTTTCATGCATATGATTTTTGTTTTGAAACTCTATGTTAGTTTTTCAGTTTTCAGCAGAATATGAGTACATAGATGTGATGATGATGGACAAGAACAGTGGCAAACCAACCAGACTCATAGTAGATATGGATTTCAGGTCTCAGTTTGAGGTTGTGAGACCTACTCAAACATATAAAGAAATGATGAACATTCTTCCCCCCGTCTTTGTTGGTACCGAAGAGAGGCTTGACAAGATAATTACCCTTGTATGCTTGGCCGCGAAACAATCTCTTAAAGAGAAGGGTCTTGATGTCCCTCCATGGAGAAAAGCCAAGTATATGCACTCAAAGTGGCTCTCCAAAAACTACAAGAAAATGTCGGTCTTTCCCATCTCTGAGAAAGACGATGATGAGGAGGTAGTAAGAGGCACAAAAGCTTGTTGTCCTTCGATATTTTGACCAGAGGGCTCCTTCAGCCACAGATGAGTTAGTCTCCGTTTTAAGGGAGATGATGGTATGTGCTGAAGCAGGCTTATATAGCGATTCCATGCTAGTGACATAATTTGGATTTTTGTCGTTGTTATTAATGTTCTTGAGTTCCTCTCAAGTTTTGATCCTGCAATATATGTCCATACAAACTGGGCTGTTTTTTTTCCTTGATTTCTTGAAGACTTCCAGGATTTTCGAGTTCTACTATGAAACATTGTAGGAAGCCACATTAACGTTTTCTCCGAACGAAGAACTTGTTTTGGTAATGGTTACTAGTACATGGGATTTGAGTTTATGTTCATCCTCTTTCTTGTAAAAAGATTTCCTCGTGTAATATCAGGTTTAAAATTTTAACCAAGAAACAATATGCAGTATTAAAATGTGACGTCTTCTTCTTATCAGTACATGGACTACATAAAAGAAAAATGACATGGTTAGAATGATGAAGCTATAATAATGCTTACTTTAGGAATAATGCTTATTTTAGGCAGAAAGTAGGTAAAGCAAAATGATAAGTATGCCAACAGAGAATGATCTTAGCATAATTAAAATGCAAAATGTCCTTGTCGGAGTGCTTGCGGAAAAATCTTAGTTTTAATTTCTTGACGCTATCTCAGGCCGTAGTTCAATAGCTTAATTGACCAATTAAATTAATGCCACGAATTACACATACCTTTGTATAATTAGAGAGACGAAATTACTTGGGTGGCAAGTAACACCATGCAAGGGATGAGTTTAACAAATTGTTATTGGGAATAAATGAAAAGTTTAAGGTCAACAGTTGAAGATTGAGCAGAGCTCAATAATTAATTAAGTTTTACTCTAATTTTGTAGAATTTATATTTATGGCTTTCTCTAGAAAGGTTAAGCAATTAAAATGCGTTAATTATTTTAAATGTCATCTTATCATTGAAGCATTAAAGTCAATAGCTTAGCGATAGAAGTGAAATTTCAGTTCTTGAACTTTAAGGTAGAAAGCTTAGTGAAGGCCCCACAACCAAAAGACTTAAATTTAATTTAGTCGCGGGCATATCATTAACGAAGCCTTAATTTGTATGGAACCCACATTAGCACAAAACGAACTAAGAATGTCTACATCTCCTTTACAGGATATGGCTTTGTGTCCGCTCCGGTTGAAAGCGAGACAAGTGTTGTACCTACACCGTATCAGCAATTATGACAATAGTGTATAGAACAAGAGCCGAGGGGGCGTCGTGTCCCAGGCCCACCCATTCAGGCGTTGGTTTCACCCTTATTATTATTAGAGGAGTAATTTTTGCCAGAGATGCCAATTAGCAGCCCATAATTTTAGGTTTAATGGAACTTAATTATTTTAAGTAAAATATTATTATTTTGTTTAGAAGAGTTTAACTTCAAGCATGTATGAGTTTGAATAATCTAAGCCTAATTTTAGTTAAAAATATTATTTTCTATTTTTAATTTTTTGAAAATTTGACAGAATTAACCACGTTATTATTTTTATTTTTTAAAAAATATTTATAAAATAAAAAGAACAATTTTTATCCATTAAATCTCCCTCTGCCACGTAAAGAATAGCATATGCTTGGAGCGGAGCGCTGAAATGAGAGAATATCTACTTGCAGATAAAAGCATACTGACAAAGCAGCTTCTATTCACCTGCACGATTGCGTCCTGCAAAAAGGTTGTGTTGGTTAGAAGGATTTCTGCAACTGCAACCAAAATCGGAACTAGGTTATGGCTAAGAAGATCCCATCCCAAATCTAAGAGTGATCCACTTTTCCCAAGTTACCATTTGTGGGGCAACATGTCCGAACTAATAGTTAGCCTACAGTTACATATATAGTCACCTACTCACCTATTACCTTAAACCTGGCAGGATTTTTCTTAGCCAAAGTAGAGTCATGCCATCCAACCGAGGCTATCTCAAGTACAGATCTTCTGTTTTAGATAGTCCATCTTTCTAGGGTCTATTCCACTAGAAATAATGGCAGCCGGTCCCCGTCAGACTTAACAAAAGCACAAACCAACTGAAGTTACTAATTCACTATCTTCCATTCACCATGCATGGATGTGAATATGTATGCTGCAATGTTCATCCTGCCATTTGACTCATGTATTGCACGTAGCATATGCATCTGGATGCTGTTAATGCATGATAAGCTTGCAATGATTCTTCAAGCGATGAAGTCCATCTCCAAAATCCACAATACGAAAATTAATTTTCACATGCAAAGCCAAAATTCGCCTTAAAAGGTCAAACATCGGGACTTTGCAATTACATATTTTCTTGTCCACGAGCTATCGATGACCGGCTACATGGACGTATACATCAATGTAATTATACACGAATAAGACCAACAGTAAAAAACAAGAAAAAACTCATTTCCTGTATGAAACCCCAACTCTTTCTTATACCCGACAGAGCACCCAAGGTGTAATTAAATGACTAATGTGTAGCTACATCTTCAAGGCATAATTGTCCAAAATTTTGGTACGAATTCTACAGTGATGTTAAGAATCTGGATATGAGAAGTAAAATCTGGTTCAGTTGCGAGTCCTTGCCATGGCTTCGTATTCACTCCCATAAACTGGATCAGGATCTACCGGGCTATTACCTCCACGTAAGGAACAGGCGCAATCAAGAAACGACTACATACTTCTAGTTATAAGCTTGATGATCCTCCTATTATGTCAGATATCTCACATCGAACAATTACAAAGGCATTCGAGAGTTTATAATAGTGTGCAAACCTCCCCCTCTTGAGCTAGCTTTTGGGGGTAAGCTAGGCACTTTCTAACATATTAAGCCTCAAAACGATGATTTACATGGCTATCGCATAACTACATCTGGGCATTCAACTTCAAACCACATTGGTGCTTGAGCGAGATATCCGCTGCGCTTCTTCTAGGTCCTTTAGAAATCTGCATTTTCGTCAAACAAGCAAATATATATCAGTGAAGTCAACTAGCACTCCTCACATCCAACCTGAATAATTTAATTGTTTGCTAAATAGATCTACGCACTAATCATTAGGCTGCTCTAAAAAGGAACTCAAATATAGTTGCATTGGCGGATATAACCATGATCTAGGGTTGACATTTTAGAAAATACTCCACACATGCAGCCGATGGGCCAGTGAAAGCCAAGTACATTATTCATGCCAAACTTGACTAAATTAATGCACGTCTGATCCAGTTAATTCCTCAAAATATAGATGATTTAAGGAGGAAAATTGGGATTTATGATTGGAACTCTATGCTAGAGCATGGCATCACATCCATGCGCAAGAGAAAGATAATCAGAGTGGTCTCAGCAAACATGCCTGCTGGAATTAACATTGATAGCAAATATTTTACCTCTTAGAATTGAGGATTACAGAACCACCAAGAATAAAACGTATCCCAGAATTATTGGCATTCTGGAGGGCAACAGACCGTGACTCCTCATATGTTGTCCCACCAACAACGAAGATAACCACATCTAGCGGTCTGCAAAAATGTTAAATATCATAATTCTACAAGAGACTAAATCCTATTAATAAATTTGGTTTACTCTCTAATTGAAATGTTACGTTCAAACCATAAACAAACAAGAAATCAATCACAAAATTCTACAATATCCTAAGGCTTGGTTACAATTTCAGCCTAAATTTATAAACTCAAACTAATGGTCCTTCCATCTCATTTTAGTTTTTTCCAAATATAGAAGTAGTAGTTGTCCGCTGGTTTTATATAAGCCAAACACAGGACTATAACCATTTGAACTTCATTGCTACGTCTAGCTTTGATTTTAAACACAAAAAGATTGCATCTCTGAAACAGCAGTGACGGGCAAAACAGTTTCACGTCTGTTGGGGCATGTTAACAGTTTAATGAAGAATGAAGGAAAAAAAGGGTTGAATGAAGAAAGACTTGAAGCTGAAAGGATCAAACAAATATGTAGCTCAATTATGCCCATTCAGACAAAGTACTGGACTAAGCATGCTAAATGCATTACCCCATAGTACCTGAGTCATCCTATTCACACAAAATACAGAACTAAGCATGCTAAATGCATAACCCCATATTACCAGAGTAATTAATGACGCCGACTTCAAACTCTAGAACGCACCAAATGTTACATGTCTAATGTTGTAAACAACTGACACCCACAACAAACTATAGAATTACAAATGAGAATAGCCTTCAATTTCTTATGGTACCAACCTTCCCTGCTGAAAGTGGTTTCCAATAAATGGGTAATCAACATCCCTCAATCGTCCCTTGATTATGCTTTCCATAGTTTGAAACAGGAGAGGCTGGTGCTGGGTGTATACATTCTCAACACCCTAAAGACAAAAGTCAGAAAAGCCAGAAGTTACAAGTAAATGCCCAATAGAGACGAAGAAACAAACATAATTTTATAATCCCAACCTTCAATCCACGAGCCATGTTCCGAGCAATATTTAGAAAATCTCGATTCCCATAAAGATCCCCTGTTCGCTTATCCACACCAGCCTGCTTCAGAAGGAATTGCACAAGCTGCCATTTTCGAGATGAACAATAAACAAAAACCAGTTTGTGAGATGATGTAGCCACAGCAGTAGATGTAAGACATCTCAAAACAATTGTCAGATGATTGAATCTAATTGGAAGACCAAATGTTCCAAAAAAGTTACAACCAAGTGAAGACTTATCCAGTTGACATGAAATAATCAAATACAAGACCACGAGATTTGATAAGGTTAGTGCGATGAACAATGAAATCATCACCAATGACAACTTCAAATTATTATAAACAGTGAATCCTTAAACATCGTCAGTAACAGGAAAGTGTTATTAACATGTTAAGCAAGGTTCCACAACAAGAATAGCATACGATGCAAATAAGAGCTGCAAGGAATATTAGGATTAAAGAAAGGCATCAAGACAAGCAATTAAATCGAGGGAAGGTAGATCTAATTTAAAAGATTACCCCAGTCTTGTACTTAGGAGATCTAGAAGCCAGTTTGTTGAAAAGCTGCATCAATTGAACAGGGCTTTCTTTCTCATAGCGAAGAGCATATAGCATCACCAGGCGTAGACAGTCAATATCAGATATATTTTCATTGTTCAACAAATTTTTCACAGCCTGCAATAGAACAGAAGAAAAAGGTTTTGGTCATCACATGCACATTACCAAATGTCCCCTTACGAGTTTCACAAAAGTTTCATGCATTAGTAAGGATGTGTAGTGCCCACTGTAAATTCATCAAATTATCTTAAAACTCATATGACGGGACGAAAGTATACAAGAGGATAGAAATAAAGACATATCTGCACCTCAAAAGCAGCCCCTTGTCCACCATTACAAGCTAACTCCTGCTCTGTTTGTGAGACTAACATGAGCTTTCTATCTTCAACTATCTTGCTCATCTCTGTTACGAGTGTAACATGCTTCGAAACATTGCCATGCATCTTCCTATACTCTGGGTAGTTCTCAACAAAATTTGCCATGTCTTCTGGAAAAGCTCACAAAATTGTACTGTTTAACAATGGGCAAACTATCTCAAAAGAGTAACATATTCCACATTCAATGATATAAGATACTAACCAATTGTTTGGATGTTTTGATTACTTTTAGCAATTTGCTGAAAGTCATCTACCATCCGCTTTATATTCATTCCAATATCTCCAAAATTCTCATACATGTTGCCTTTGAAAAAGGCATCTTGCTCTGATGAAAGTACAACCTCCTGTAAGTACACAAGGCAAAAATAAGTACCAATGTGTAACTTCTTTCAGGTATCTGCAAAACAAGAAGGAAACAACTAACTTGTTGATCTTTCCCAAATTTACCAATGCTTCTCAAATCTACTTTGTTGTCCTGAATACCTATCAATTCATGAACCATGGCCTACAGATCAAAGGAACATAATCATGAAGCAGACCATCAGTGTAGTGTCAAGGTAAAATAGATGTAATACCTTGAGTATTAACATAATAAAGCTCAGGTATAATAGTCATAAAAGCACACCTGATACGTCCACTGATTCAGTAAAGGTGTCACAGGATCATCCCTCCGATCAAGTATAAGCAACAAAGGAGAAATTTCAGTTCTCCTGAAATCAAAAAGGCCACTCTCCTGCTGGTACATCAGCTTCTGTCACACCCAAAAAATTAATGAAACAAGAAATCAATTTCTATCAGAGTAGAAAATATGGGACACATATAGGACCTTCAATCAGCAGCAATAAAAAAACATTGTGATTATATACATCAGTCAAAACATAGTGATTATATCCATCTTTATGTAGAATAGGTTTTTCATGCATAATTATCCTCTGCCAGAGTCTAAAATATGACAAATATGAAAACATATGGCTTCAAACTTAGCAGTTGGTTTCTGTTCCAAACATAATTATGTCTATGGAATGGTACAGCTTAAACTATTACTCACAGCTGTTTCCTGCGCTATCCTTTTTGCAGTATCAGAGGTCCTTTGATATCGAATAACAGGTCTTCGTTTCAATGCTAGGAAAACTGCTGCTATACCATCAACAACTCTGTCACAGAAGTGCTGCAAACCTGAGGGATCTACAACTGCTGGTAGCATATATACATGATTTGAAGGAATGTTTAATGTGAAATGATAAGGGTCAACTGCAACAAAGTCTGCATAAAATTCCTGCAGGATCAATTTAGCAATAATATAAAAGGTCAATTCCAATCCAATGTAGGAATAAGTAGACAATTAAAAAATATAGAAGCAACAAAAAGAAATAAAGTTTTATAAATGTTTTTTTTTGAGAAATTAAAAATTTTCATTAAAGTTTAAAGATGTACGTTGAAGTTTTATAAATGTTGCTGTAGTAGAGAATAGATGAAAAATGACTACAAGTATCCATCTATGCAGAATATAATGGACCTTTCTGCATTTCCAAATGGAATTTGTACCCAGACGCAATTGTCCTCGGCTTAGCACAAGTGAAAAAATGCCTTCTTTTATTTAATTGCATCTCTTGCAACATTGTATGTAGAACAATTTATTGTGCATCAAAATATTTGCCTAAGAAACATTGTCATACAAAGTCCTATCTTTCTGCATGCAATTCAAATGCTGCTAAGATGGATAAATCCATGGCAGTGCAACTTTGATTGAAATCATATTGGATGTTTCTGAGCTAGAACCAGACTGTAGGTACGTGTCATTGTGTCTTCCTCAATTGCCAGAGGTTGCTTTCCTCTTTGGTCAGTTTTTGAAACAAAAAAGCCCTCCTTTAATAACGATAAAGGGCAATTTTCAAGCTCCCTTCAGTTTCAGCTTACCGAAAGTGTTGGTAAACGATGAGTTTACCTGAACTTGCTGGACAACTTCCTGCTCGTCAGAATCTGCCAGAATATGAATCTGGGTATCCTTCAACATATTGGAGAAAACTACAAAGCCAGCATAAAAATGAACGTGAGTGAACAATATAAATCAGACAGTCAAATTAATAAATCTTGCAAGTTAAGGCCAAAACAAATATATAATCTATGAACTCACATAGGTGATACTCTCCGAATCTAGGACTAGCAAGCTGACGCCGTAATTGCTGAATGTTCTCTGAAGTAGGACGGATGAAGTATACTGCTTTGAGATGTGACATTGATTCTCTAGACTTGGAAATTGAATCCAGCAATTCAACCAGAAACACTTCCTTTTGGAGAAGCTCTGACTGCGAATAGGCTACACTCACAATACTGACCTGGAAATGACCAACATAAAAAGATCAATATGAATAATTTCATAATCCTAAACTTTCTAATTCCAAAAAACCTAAACGACGTGCTTAATTACATTACTTCACCTCCGTCTCAACACTTAAGTTAATATATGCTAAGCGCTCATTTAATTCAACAGATAGAACCAGAATCATATATTTAGTAAGAGAAGGAGAAAGTAAAGAAAAATCTCGCATAATTGAAGATAGGGGATTTCACCGTTTGGGAATCGAGAATTAGAACCTTCATGCCGGAGATGTCTTGCAACATCCGATTTATGTAATCACGTGCGGCCGATACCACCACCATTTTTTTTTTTTTGGTCTCTATCTGTAGGATCAAGCCACCCACCCGGATTGACCGTCACAGGAAAAGAGAAATCTCTGTTCCTATTGGAGGTATGGAGGGTTATGGATACTCTCGGCCTAGGGAGCGAAGAAACTCGGATCGGATCGATAATGCTTCAAAAGAAGAAAGGAGAAAGATCGAAACGCTCCGTTTCGTTGTTCCTCAACTTAGCAGGGGAAAAGGCAAACAATCCTTAGACTTGGTCCCTTCCTTGCGTTAGATACAAACTTATTGATTATGCATTATCTTTTATTGTTATAAGTGAAGCTATTGATTTTCAAAGCAGCAATTTCCTAGAAGCCAATCTCTCTATAGCAATAGAAGGAATACATATAACAACATACAAGAGGGTACAATAAAGATGAGTTATAGAGAAAAATAATTTTTGTACAAAATTAATATTTTTCTCGAAATAAATACTTCAGTTTGCCTTTGTATTTTGGATTTAGATATCCATATTATAATGTTTGTAAGAAGAAAAAAAACATAGTTTCATTCGATTCATTATGATTTATTTATGTTTATCTAATTACTTATAAGTACAAAATTTGATGTTGCGATCCTTTAGAAAATAAGGTTAATAAAAATTATAAATGACCTTTAAACATTAATTTTGTCATTTTTATTGTGTTTTGAATATTTGAGGTGATATAAAAAATAGAAAGTTTATTTACTAGGGAAAAAAAGGATGGATATAATGTATAGTCTGTCACTTTACCTTATGCACATGTGTTATAATAGTTGTTCATTTGACTTTATTGTAGTCCTCAAGGAATAATTGTAGTTATTTCATATAAATGAAAGAAAATAATAGAACTGTGCTTGTTATATATCATATAACTATTACAAAGAGAAAATTTGTTCTACTTTTTTTATTCATAAAACCAAAATATATACAATTTGTTATAACGGTAAAAAAAAATTAGCCTAAGATTATGTTATGAACAAGGAGAGAATAAGCTAGTTAAATATATTATATACAACAAAATATATGTAAGAGATATACATGATATGTACAGCTAACTAACACTCCCCCTCAAACTGGATGTCCAGCTTATGATATAATTTGGGAAAATGATCTTTGCTTAAAGATTTGGTAAGAATATCGACAACTTAATCATGAGTTGAGATAGGATGCACTTGAATAATCTTTTGTTGAAGTTTTTCATGAATGATGTAGCAATCTATTTCAATTTGTTTTGTTTGTTTATGGAATATAGGGTTGGCAGCGATGTGATGAGCAGCTTGATTATCATAACAAAGAATAGTACGAGTAAGGGAAGTAAGACCAAGATCTTGAAGTAATGTGTTAAACCATTCAATTTCACAAGTTGTCATTGTCATAGAGCGATATTCAACTTCATCAGAGGATTGAGAAATAGTGGAATGTTTTTTACTCCTCCATTAGATAAGACTAAACCCAAGAAAAATGCAAAAACTTGTAGTAAAACACCTCGTCATCAAAAAACTACCCCAATCTGATTGTTGTAAGTTGATAGTTGTAATGAAAATTTTGATGATAATAAAATCCCTTAGATTGGGCTTTTCTTCAGATATCACAACAATCGATGAGTAGCATCAAGGTGAGGTTTGCGATGTTAGTGAATGAATTGACTTAGAATATTAATAGTGAAAGTGATGTCTAGTCTTGTAATAGTGAGATAATGAGTTGACCCGCAAGTCGTTGATAGAGGGAAGGATTTAAAAGCAAGTCACCATTGTTATTATCAAGTTTGAGGAGTTGCTCTATAGGAGTTTCAGCTATGCAGGAACCAGTAAGACCAGAGTCATGAAATAGGTCTAGCACATATTTTCTTTGGCTTAGAAAAATTGCTTAGGGTGAGTGGGCAACTTCAACGCCAAAAAAGTAATTGAGAGGTTCTAAATCTTTGACATAAAACTAGCTAAAAAGAAAATTCTTAACATTAGAAATAATATTATAATGATTACCTACAATCATAATATCATCAATATAGAATAAAATAAAAACACATGAAGAACCATTTTGTAAGATAAAAAGGAAATGATCAATATGAGATTGACTAAAACCTATAGATAATAATGCAGAAGAGAATTTTGCAAACCAATTGCGAGATGCTTACTTTAAGCCATAGAGGGATTTGTTGAGTTTACAAAACTAGATCTTTCTCCCTTTTTCGAGGATGGCCAAATGGTAAGAGCATATGGACATCCTCATGTAAATCACCATGTAAAAAGGCATTTTGTATATCAAACTGGGCCAATTCTTGATGGCGGCAATGACTAACAAGGTTCAAACAGTTACTAATTTAGCAACAGGTAAAAAAGTTTCATGATAATCGATACCATTAGTTTGGGTGTATCCTTTTGCAACAAAATGCACTTTATAGTGTTCAATGCTTCCATTAGAATGTTGCTTTATCTTGTAGACCTATTTGCAACTGATGGGTTTTAATAAGATGGTAAGGGAACAAGAGACCCAGTGTTAGCATCTTCTAGTGCATCAAGTTCAATTTCCATTACATTCCACCATTCAAGAACTTGCATAGCTTGTGAAAAAGTGGCAGGTTCTACAACAGAGGATAAAGAGTTGAAACATGAACAATGTTCATTAGAGAATTTGTCATAAGACAAAACATTATGTAAAGGAAGTGTTGTACACATGGATGAAGATTTTTTAACATTATAACAATGTTAGTATTTAATTTGATTATTGGGTTAGTTTCTCAAGAGTGACAACATAAAGAAGGACCAATATTGGTTGTTTCAAGAGTAGGGACATCGATGTGAGGTATGCTTTTAAGCGTTGTTATGGGGCGATAAGATTATGGTCTTAAGGTGATGTTTTGGATGTGGTTTTTTGGTTATTATTAATGGGTATACTAAGATCATATGTAGCGCCCCACTCCCGCCGACCCGCACTCGACACCGAGAGGGATGTCCGAGCTCGAGCCAGTGGGAGCGGCGTGC
>JANZLX010000002.1:8187122-8199391 GCA_025531955.1 Erythroxylum orinocense | reverse complement strand
CTGCATTAGAGTCACCTTACTTTTATACAATTATGTATTCCGCATTTCCTGGAAAATAGTGTTGTAGTTATAGTGGGTCATAAATGGGCTATTGAAATTTTATTGATTGTAATGTGATCACCGAAATGTTTATGAATAAAATTGGACCTAATTTGGGTATGGACTTGTGTACATTAAATGGCTATTCTTAATGTTGTTGAGTGTATTGTTATCATTGAAAATGTTTGCAAATTAAAACGGGCTCAAATTGTATACTGATTTTCACACATATGATTGTATGCAAAAAAAAGGGGGTTATACTGAGTTTTGACTGTATTCTAGTACTCTAGCATGTCACTCTCGTAGGTCACGGACTCGGATATCACCTACGATGTCGGGTTCGAGTCCTGCGGGAGTGGGGTGCTACACATTGTCCTCAATGTAAAATCAAATGCAAGAAATGGAACAGTTAACAAAAATAACAAAAGTACATATTTGTCACTTGGTTTGCACTCAGGTGGGAATCAACTCACCTTCCTAGTTTGTCACAACAGTGATTCCAGACTTCTTTGGAACCACCTGGATAGGACTTACCTACTTACTATTGAAAACCGGTTAGATAACCCTAGTATCGAGAAGCTTCAGCACCTCCTTCTTCACAACTTCCATCATTGGAGGATTCAACCTATACTGAGCTTACCATGTCAATTTTACATCCTCCTCCAATTAAATGCGGTGCATGCATACAGAAAGACTTATCCCTTATATATCTGCAATAGTCCAGTCAATGGTCTTCTTATGCTCTTTCAGTATTCAAATCAGCCTCTTGTCTTAATTTGAAGCCAACTCTACCGAATGATAACTGGGAGAGTCTGCTTATCTCTCAAATAGGCATACTTCAAATTGTAGGGAGTGACTTAAATTTCAATTCTGGTGCCTGCACATCAGAAGGTAACAACTTTTGGTGAGCTTCACGTAATTGTATAGAAGCCAAATCATACCTTTTTGGAGAGCTTTCTAATGAGTCCAAGGTGGTTGTCATTTTCATAAGCTCTTCTCCCATCTCAACATCAGTGTTGGCTTCTACTTCCATATCCTCAGTTAAAACCGTTTCCAAATGATCACGACAACTTAATTTAAACATTTCCTACACCAAAGGATCAATCACATCAACACAAAAAAAAAACACAATGATCATCAGGAGGATGTTTAATGGCATCAAAAATATTAAAATGAATCATTTCCCCATCAAATTCCATTATGAGGGTGCCTTCATGAACATTTATCTTAGTTTGAGTCGTATTAAGAAACGATCTCTCCAACAAGATAGGTATCGGATTACATGAGGTCTCAGCATTCATATCCACAATATAGAAATCTGCAGGAAACACTAACTTATTCATATGTACCAAAACATCCTCTACCACACCATCAGGATAAGCATTAGTGCGATCAGCTAGTTATATGATTACACTCATTTCTTTCAATGGACCCAAATTCAAAAAAGCATAAACTGAACAATACATCATATTAATAAAAGCACATCCAACATAGCTTTATTAATCACAATATTACTAATTTTTCAAGGAATGGTAAACATACCCGGATCTCGACATTTTGGAAGCATCTTCTTTCTGAATACTGCCAACACATTCTCACCCATCATCACTTTCTCATCACCCTTCAGTTTCCTCTTATATGTGCACAGTTTTTTGAGGAATTTGGCGTATCTTAGTACTTACTTGATTGCCTCAAGCAGAGTTATATTTACTTCCACTTTTTGAAAAGTCTCCAATATCTCTTTGTCCTTTTCCTCCTGGTTTGGTTTTGTCAATCTACTCAGAAAAGGTGGAGGGTTAGTTTTAATAGTATTGGGACTTTTGAAATTTACCTTCATACTCGATGACGGATTTTTTTCCTTTCCCAATTCCTTCTCGATCTTCCTCAGTAGCAATCCTTGGTGGAGTTCTTTAGGGATCCTCAATCTTATTTCCACTCCTTAGGGTTATAACACTGACATTCTTCAGGTTTACCTCGGGTTGGGATGACAATTTTCTTCCACTTCGCGATTCTAGACGATTGAGCCTTACTACCATTTGATCCATTTGGTTTTCCAAATTTTGTGTGCTTGCTTTTGATTCTTGATGGATTTACTGTAGACTCTGATTAAGTTGCTACATACTCTATTAAAGTTACTGCATATATTGCCGAAACTAAAGACTGTTAGCAGTAGAAACCTTGATAAATTCATCTAGAGCATTGCATGAACTGGAAGGAGGGGCTCCTTATGCTCCTTGTGCCTTTGGTTAAAATTGTTGTGCTCCGTGCGACCGATTATGGAAGTAATTTTGCTATCGGTTCCCTTTATAACTCAAGTTGGGGTGATCCTCCAACCTGCATTATACGTCAACGAGTATGGGTTGTATTGGCTCGAGAATTTCTCTTATGCAGCATTCACGTACTCCATAGTTCCCTCTTGTAATGTAGGGCACTCATCAATTGGATGGCTTGTGTTTGAGCATATTCCACATACTTTCACTAGTGCCTGTCCAATTGCAATCTATTTAACAAAAGATGTTAGTTCATCCAAAAGGCGTTCAATAGATGAACTACTTACCTCGTTTACTCGTCAAACATCATTGCAAGTGCCAAATTATTATATGTTAACAACCATCAGCTTAAGTAGGATCCTAGCCTCGAGGGAAGTCTTCTCGCAAAGTGCCCCACCGCTCGCTGCATCAACCAAACTCCTCTCTATCGGTAACAGCCCTTTATAGAAATATTGGATTAGAAGTTGCTTTGGTATGTTGTGGTGCGGACAACTGGCATTTAACTTTTTGAACTGCTCCCAATACTTGTAAATAGATTCTCGATTATGTTGTTTGATGTCATATATCTCCTTTCGAATATTTGTCGTCTTTGAGGCCAAAAAATATTTCTCTAAGAATAGTCTCTTCATCTCCAACCAAGTATTTATGCTTCCTACTGGTAAATCAAACAACCAATATTTTGCTGCATCTTTGAGTAAGAACGGGAAGGCTCTCAATATGATCTGCTCGTCTGTCACCCTGGGAGGCTTCATGCTCAAACAAATCACATCGAGCTCCTTGAGATGCTTATGTGCATCCTTAGCTGCAAGACCATGAAAATTGGGTAATAAATGAATTAATCCAGATTTTAATTCAAAGGTAGCATGTTAAGCAAAATTAGGAAATGTAATGCATAGGGTTCTTTGGGTTAAGTTTGGTGCAGCCAATTCCCTAAATGCTCTCAGATTTGCTATAGTTGCTTCAGATTCAAATTCTGGGTTTACTACTAAAGATGTTCTTGCTTTTCTTCTTAACCTCCGTAGTGTTCTCTCGATCTCCTAATCAAGTTGCTCAATTTCTCTACGAGGAGATCTGGTCATTACCATACACCAACACTCATAAACTTTTAAAAATTAAAAAATACTAAAAAAGAAACAAAAAACATATTCACAAAACACCAACTAAAATAAAATACGAAAATTAAACTACCACACTCCCCAGTAACGACGCCAAAATTTGACAGCTCATGTCGAGTGCACTACAAAATTTACCTAACTCTGCACACTAAAATTTGTAGTTTGATGAGTTGGGATCGAATCCACGAGGAATGTTCAGTTAATTTTCATAACGAAATTAATTGATGCAAGGAAAATATAAAAGGGGGGTTTGGGTTTTTAACAATTTAGAAAATAAAATAAAAGCAAACTATCGAAAACCAATTAAAACAAGCGATCAAAAATGATTAAATTGCTGAATATTCGTAAGGTCCGATTCTAGGTTCAATCTCGGCCTAAACATGATCAAACATATTTCATCATCTTAACATCTATACAACTCTCTTTGGACTATCGATCTAAGACTAATAGAACGTTATACTAATCTTGATTTTTCCTTAGGTTTTATTTAATCAAGATATGATCATTAATCAAACCTAATTACCGAATAACCTAGGATATGATCTTTAGATTGAATTTGGCAGTCGCATTATGATGTGAAAAACGATCAATATAAGTGGTAACCTCACATGTTCGGGTATCCAACATAAGTTATGTTGTTCCTAACTATAAGGGATCATTAGATGCTACTAACAAACATCAAAAGTAACAATTACGAATTAAATTCAATTTTTTAGCAATAGGTTCAAAATAAAACAATCAAAATAACGTATTAAGATCATTCATCCTAAAACCCGATCAAATCAACACTAATAACACAATAATCCGAAAAGAAATTTCAACAGTAAAATGATAAAATAGCTTAACCATGACTTGGCATCAATATTCCCGTTAAACTGGCATCGTGAAGCTAGCCTTCCATCTCTATTTTGATGCTTTAAGCATCAATCATCTTCACCATGGCTGCTTTGGTGGTGAAAAATGAAGAAAGAACCTAGTGCCTCCACTATTCTTTGCTCATCCGTCTATTTTCTTATTTAATTTCTGGTCCACCTCGACTGTACACTCTTCTTAAAACTGTCATTTGGTACTGTGCGTTTTACGAATGCACAACGCTTAATGCAGGAACGCACAACATCTGCGTACGTAAACGCCTACGTTAAATGTAGACATCTGACCTGCATGCATTTTATTCTCCTCGCCAACGTCGTTTTGGCCCTTTTTCCCCTCACCAGCTGCTACCATTTCATGCTCAATTTGTTGTCATTTTCTGCTCCATTAAATTGATGTTTTTACATGGTAAAAACATACACGTGCATTGCTTTTTATGATTCTTCTTCTTTGTGTTCCATTTTTCTTGTATTTTAATTTTCTTCTTCTTATTCTATTAAGAAAAGTGAATATTAATCTTTGAAAAATGATCCAAATGTCGTGCTTTCCAATCACTATAACTTCTTTGCTTCCAAATTATGTCTAAAATCATATATGAGTCAAATTGAGTATCTTAAGCATTTCTAAGGCATTAATTACTAAGTGTAGCATATCAAATGAACCAAAATTTAAACACGTATCAGGCAAGTAGGTGTTTATTGATATGAAATGGTGATATCAAATATAAGGTGGTATAATATAGGGTGAAGTGTATTGTTAATTTTTTTCAATTGTAATTGTAATTATGATATTTAAAACTTTCCTTGTTGTCGTGCAATTATTGTAATTTATTACAAATAATAAGATTTTAGCATTGTATTCATAAGTGGTAAAACCAAAGTACATATGCAAAAACTTTTTTTTTTGAAAAATGAAAAGGATTTTTTGCTATAGTTAAAACTATATCTACATGACTCTTTAAAGGCATTAAACATATCATTATATTGACAATATGATCAAATAACTCCCTAAGTAAGGAAGCATATATGTCTGTGAGATAGTCAACAAAAAGAAACAACTAAAGACATCACTTATACTTCATCTCCTAGGTAAGATTGGGTTGGACATTGAATGTTAAGATACAAATTGGGAAATAGGATGAGCAAGGTTGTTTAACCCCCTATTATTGGTATTTGGGACTTTTCTTTCTCTTCCTTGTTGATTTCCTTTTTGCAATTTTTGACTGCAAACAAAAATCTCCTGGAATGTTAGGGACTTGGGTTGCATCTGATGGAGAATCACTATCCTTTGTTGTCAAATCCACATTAGTTTCCCAAAGGGAAAATATTTTCTGTTCTACATTCCAAGAAATGATATCCTTAGTCCCCTAACTAGCCACACAGTTATCACTGAAGTTTACTATTGTTGTTTGTTCTTCATACTACTGTCTAGTCTTAGAATTCTCATTTTGCTCAACTGTTGTTAATGGAGTCAACATGTTAGCCTAATCCATCTTATAATGCTTTAAAAATTGTGAGAAGTGATCCACTTCACTGTCCAAACTCTCAACATTATCTGCAATGGAGTTGTCCATAGCTGGTTGTTCTACATTTGCAAGCTAATCCAAAGATGCTTTAGCAATAACATTTTTAGTTGTCTAAATATGTTCTAAAGTATTCTTCATCTGAGTATAATCTATTTTACAATTTCCCTAGGACTAGAAAGTATTTGCAACAACATTTTCAGTCCTCAAAACAACCAATTGCTTACCATTTGTCTACAACCTGTGCCAATTTTTCAGTAGGAAGTCGTGGGCTAACCTCACCATCAATGTGTATAACTCGATCCCATTAGAGATAGGTTCTATAACACTCGCTTGTTCCTTTGGAGGACCAAATTTAGTATGATTAAGAAGATCATTGTGCCACCTCGAATGAAAGATTCTACTTGTAGGAACTCATTTCCTAGCAGAATTGCTATGGTTCCATAGATAGTTGATTTCTATTTTAGCTCTCTCCAACTCTCCATATCTCCTAGTCGAAGAACAGAAAGGCAGCCTGGCAATGGAGCATTCTTCGATATTTCAATACAGTGTTTCTCATAACAAATCCTTTCCATAGAGGCAGTTTGTTTGTCCATACACCCTAACTTCCCTAATGAACTAGCCAAGTAGCTTAAACCCTCCATTGTCCAAAACTCCAACAATAAGTTGTGAAACTGAACCCATATAGGGAGAGCATTGAAGTGCCCCTCTTCTATCTCCATTCTCAGCCGCCACTTCTGGAGAAACAATAGTTGGTCGCCAAAATGCCATGGGCCTTATTCCACAATCTCATTCAAGTATAAATCATCGAAAAATTTGAATAATAACGCAACATCACTTTCTGCAATCGTTTCTTGCCCCATCCTGGCTATAGCTCAGGCATTCACCACAGGAAAGGTTGGATGTTTAAATCAAAAAAACCTAATTAAGGCCGACGACCATGCTTGTGCTTCGACCTTAAAGAGCTCAATCGAAGGTGTTAATACTCCATCCTTCAAAACATTTTGATAATATTTGAGACTACCCTTGTGATGTTGAACACGTAACTTGTTTCACCAAGCAACCTCACTTCAAGAGTTCGTTGAGTTTGTCTCGATAACACCTAGTTTTTCAAGGTTCTTGCCATCCCGTGAGCCAAGGAGTACTTCTTTGGAGAGTTGTTATTGTCAGATCTAGAGCCTAACTCTCTCGTTGTGGTCCCTCTTTATTGCTATCTTTCGCCGTTATCGTTGTCCCTTGCTTATATCAAAAAGTTCTTAAGACAATAACAATACAAGAATTTTGGGGACAACCTGGATCTTTCTAGGTCTCTTTGCCAACTGTAAAAAGGTGTTTTCATCATAGTAAAGATAGCACATGGAATGAGATTGAACTCCAGTAGCTTACCTCACCCTACATACAAGCAATTTGATTATAGTAGTAGTCTAAAAAAAAGATAGAATCTAACTTCCACATATGCAAAAACTTCATGATGAATCCAATGAATAATCCTAAGTTTTTCCCTAAGAAACCATTTGGTCCATTACATTCACCATTATAGAAGAAAAAGTTTTAGTAAATCCAAGATCAATAGAAGAAAGGATGAAGGAGAAAATCCAAGAATTGGAAGATGTCAAATAATAGAAGCTAAAGGACAATTTAATTATGTTACAATCAAGGTTACAAAAAAAGCGTCTACTTAAGCATGCCTTAAAGTAAAATTTTTGGCAATATCACACTCAATAATCAATGGTTACGTTTGTAATCTACTATTTAATTTGATGGATATGAATACTTGCTTGCGTGATCATCTATTATTACAAAAGAAGACAAGATGATTATGTTGTTGCAGTTGTTAAGAATATAAGAGCTGAGGCTTATAATAAAACAATACTCCAAAAAATGATTGAGACATCTAACAAATTGAAGAAGATGTATCAATCAAATATATATTAACAATAAAAGAAGACAGTTCAAGAACTGATAACTCAAAACATTTATCTATTTTGGACTTTAATATACATTTTAGAAAGTTACACTTATTTTGAGTTAGCAGTGGGTGATAACAAATGTATTTTATGCAAATGGATATTGACGTGACATTATCATTGCCATCTTTTAACGTATGATGAAGTTGGGATGACAAAATTAGAAATTCAAACAATAATTAGTTGTAAGAATGCATAACTTCTGAAAGCAACGCATATAACTTCCTTCATAAAAAGTAGACCCATTATAAATTATTCCAGAAGGTCTTACTTTCATTAACTTATGGAATGTGTTTTTCATAATGAAATCCTAAGATCTACGACCATTAATAAGCATCCACCCTTAGTGTTTAAGATTTCATTTATAGAGTTTCGACCTGACAATAGTATCATACACGTAAGAAATGACTAATAATGCTCCTAACCGCGATTATATTTATTCAATGCTTTCATCATCATACCAAAGTCTTCCACCAATCCATGAACCGTGATGATTAGTAAATGTAAACTTCTACCCTTTCATTTGAATACTTCACACCCACCAAACCCCAACTTACCTTGACTTGGTTGCCCAAATCTACTCCGTCTCTGTCATTCAAATAACTAAATCTAATTTGTATAAGATTAATAAAAAGGCATGTTGAGTGTTGAGCCCTTCGCATTCGCAGGGAAGAGAATCTTTTATATGTTTTACAGCAAATCCAAGTCGTCTGATTTTCTTGTGTCTTAAAGTGCGTCACCGGCCCTCTCGCAGGCTCGCAAATAACGCCGAATTAACCAGAAAGAGAATCTAAAGGGTTCAGATTTCCACAGCTCATTTATTCCCAGAGACCCGCAAATCTCTCTCTAAGTCAGGGTAGAAAATTGAAGTTTGGTTGCGAAATAATTACGTCAACAATGAGCAGGTGAAAAAAAAAGAGAGAGATAGAAGTAGAAAGCACGCAACATTCCTCCAACAATGAGAGGCGCCACCTCCCCCAGCTCTGTTGAGCCCAGACACCGACTCACTTCTTCTACTTCTAATACTTAGTCCGTCCCTCTCTTCTCTCTCTTTTCCGTTATTTTTAGTTGTGTTGTTTCAGTGATCTGATCATGACCTAGTTTACGAATTCACTTTTTTTTTTTTGGTATAAGTACTTGAAATGAGTGATTTATGCAATTTTGACATACAGTGAAGATGGCGGAAGGAGGTCTTTTAGAGATAGGGATCTTAGAGATGTTGAAAAGGCCATTCAGTTTCCTTCTCAATATAAGAATCTTATTTGCAAGGTTTCTACTTTGAAGCTTGTGCTCCTAATCATTGCACTGGGGACTTTAGTTACGCTCTACCATTCTCCACCTGTCTACGTTGCAGATCATCCTTCCTCCTCCATTGCCCGGTTCGCTATATTTTAAATTCTTCTAATTTCACTTGTCCATTGTTTCTTTTTTCTCCTTTTCTTTCTTTAGTGGGGATTCCAATTAGTTCTTACCCTTTGCCAATAACTATAGGAGTATGCGCATATCTCGTAATTTTGACGATTCTTCTGAATGAATTCTAGATACAAGGCATGATGGAATTGGTATTTTTCGTATCTTTGTGTTATGTTGAAATTAAAATTTCAATGCAAACAGGGCGAGTTTTGTGAGGGATGGTGTTGCTTCGGATCCTCGTTATACCTCAACTTCTGAGGTTGATTGGGACCAGATTTCCGATATTATCGACAGACTTAACGACACTAAAGACTATCAAGGAATTGGCTTGTTAAATTTTAATTCCAGTGAGATTGATAACTGGGGCCAGTTCCTACCAGATATTGAGCATGTTGTTCTGAACCTGAAGCATGCAGCAAAAAATATAACGTGGGAATCCCTATACCCTGAATGGATAGATGAAGATGAAGCATTCGAGGTTCCAACTTGTCCTTCTTTACCCAGTGTTAAAGTTCCTGGAAAACCACGGATCGATCTTATTGCTGTCAAGCTTCCATGCAACAACGCAGGAAGATGGTCAAGAGATGTAGCCCGTTTACACTTGCAGTTAGCTGCAGCAGGGGTTGCTGCTTCAGCTAAAAGTTATCATCCAGTGCGTGTGCTCTTGATGACTGATTGCCTACCAACCCCAAATTTGTTCACCTGCAAGGAACTTATTTTGCATGAAGGCAATGTCTGGTTGTATGAACCTGATCTCAATACATTGAGAGCAAAGCTACAACTCCCAGCAGGGTCGTGTGAACTTGCAGTTCCAATGAAAGCTAAAGGTCTGTCAATCAACTTTATCAATTCTTCTTATATTTTATTTGGTGCCTTTTCCCCGTTATTTCATCTCCTCTTGATGTACATTGGAATCTGATTGGTCTTGATTTTGTCCCTTGGGGCTTTATGCTGCAATGGGTCCCTTGTCCTTGGTGAGATTAGCTTTTCTTAGCTAGTTAAATTAACACTTTTCTGCTTGATCATGTGGATGAAAGTAGTAATCTGAGGTATTTGGCTACCTCTTTTGGTGTGTAGATCCAAAAGCATAGTACATCTTGAATGATCAGTTAAACTATTTGAGAAACATTGAGTTGTGTGATCCTGGTTTTGAAGAGTGTTCTGTTCTGGTTTTATTAAGTAAAACTCAGAAGTCAATCTTACTGAATATTTTCCGAACAGAATATTTCTACTCAGGACGAGCCAACAGAGAAGCTTATGCAACAATCTTGCACTCTGCACATGTGTATGTTTGTGGAGCCATTGTGGCTGCTCAAAGCATTCGCATGTCTGGTTCAACCCGTGATCTTGTCATACTGGTTGATGACTCAATTAGTGAGTATCATAGGGGAGGTTTAGAGGCTGCAGGTTGGAAAGTTCATATAATCAAAAGAATTAGAAACCCAAAAGCTGAAAAAGATGCTTATAATGAATGGAACTACAGCAAGTTTCGTCTGTGGCAGTTGACAGAGTATGACAAGATCATATTCATTGATGCAGACCTGCTTATACTGAGAAATATTGATTTCTTGTTTGAGATGCCTGAGATAACTGCTATAGGAAATAATGCTACCCTGTTCAACTCGGGTGTAATGGTAATTGAACCATCAAATTGTACATTTCAGTTGTTAATGGATCACATAAATGAGATTGAGTCCTACAATGGCGGGGACCAGGGGTATTTGAACGAGATCTTCACATGGTGGCACCGTATCCCTAAACACATGAACTTCTTGAAACACTATTGGGAGGGTGATGAGGAAGAGAAGAAACAGATGAAAACTCGTCTCTTTGGAGCTGATCCTCCAATCCTTTATGTTATCCACTATTTGGGTTATAAACCATGGTTGTGCTTCAGGGACTATGACTGCAACTGGAATGTGGACATTCTGCAGGAGTTCGCTAGTGATGTTGCTCACAAAACATGGTGGAAGGTGCATGATGCCATGCCAGAAAACCTACATAAGTATTGCTTGCTTAGGTCGAAGCAGAAGGCAGCGTTAGAGTGGGATCGGAGACAAGCTGAGAAAGCCAATTATACTGATGGGCATTGGAAGATTAAGATAAAAGACAAACGTCTGGAAACTTGCTTCGAGGAGTTCTGTTTCTGGGAAAGCATGCTATGGCACTGGGGTGAAAAGAATTGGACAGATAATTCAACTGCTACTTCATCACCTTCCATCATCACCACTCAGTCTCTTCCATCTTTGTAATTGGTTATTCTTTTATACTTTAGTATACACGAATCGAATATTGCCAAATAGTTAATGTCCTATGGGAAATGGTATCAACAGATTCAATTTTTAACCTTTGGATTAAAGATATAATGAATAAAGTTTACGCTGTGATAAGAGAATAATATATTTAAGATGTATCTATTCTATATAATATCTATTAAACTCGTATATATTATATTGTAACATCCGATAAGCTTAATATAAACGTTCTAGGCTCTCAAATAGTCATAATTTTATTTATTGCTAAATTAAGATAAATAGGAGCAATATTTACTAGATGTCAAAACTCACAAATTTAAAAAGTTTAATTTGTCAGAATTTAGATCCAAATTTATGGTCTCACTAAGTTTTTGAATTTTTAATATATAATAGATTAAGGTAAGTAGAATCTTTAATTGAAATTATTAAAATTTCAAAAAGAAAATAATAAACGAATATGTTAAGAATTAGTCGTACAGTCTAAGCATAACACATCTTGATTGAAACCAGTGTTTTTAATTCCGTTTCGTTCCGTTCCGGCTGGTACCGGCTGGAACGTACTGTACCGGCCCAAATTTGGTACTGGTACAAGTGTAGGTGGTACCGGTTAAACATACTGGTCGGTATTGGTCAATTTTAAAATACCGGTCAAATATCGGCTGGTACTGGAAATTTTAAAAAATTGAGAGATTTTTTTGCAAAATTTTCAAAATTTCCTTCCTTCCCTCCTACCTCTCCTTCCCCCTCTTTTTTTTCAAAGTTTTTAAAATAATAATAAATATTTTATTACTAATAATAATTATAAATTAAATAAAACT
>JANZLX010000002.1:8152042-8179323 GCA_025531955.1 Erythroxylum orinocense | reverse complement strand
AAATTTACTTCCCTTGGGTTGCCTCCCAAGAAGCGCCTTTGTTTAGGGTCGCTGGCTCGACTCCTTCTTCTCCTCACGTGACAAAATTATGATCTTCAGAAATTACATGCGGCTCCTCCACGTGAGGTAGTTCCGGATAGGGCCTTAATTGATCGTCATCCTCCTTCAGCGTCTTCCCTATCCTCAGCTTCTCAATCCCGTCCGAGTCCATGCACTTTGAAAATAATTCGAACATCTCCTGACCTTTTTCTTCATCGTTTAATTCCTCTAATCTGTTATGTAAAGGTAAAGAGTTAGTCTCAAAAATAATTATGGACTCAGTACTTACCTCCGAGCTAAAAGATATGTCTTTTGCGGCTTCGAGCTCCTTCTTAACTTCTTCGACTCAAAAATTCGTTGAGGGTTGACCTCAAAATTCTCAAGCTCCTCATCACTTTGCAAATTTTTCGCGTAGACTTCAATTGGATACACCTTAGGTTGATACGACTGCGCCTCTTCTTGTTGCGATTCTAGGTGATCAAGGCTTATTGCCATCTGACCCATTATGTTTTCCATCTTCTGTTGGTGTGCTTTTGTTTCTTGTCGGAATTATTGCATTTCCTGCTGCATAAACTGTTGAAATTGCAAAGTGTTAGCAATAAGTTTTTAACAATTTCTTCTAAAGATACACCTGAACCAAGTTGGCTCTCCGGATCTTGGGACCAAGTATTTTCTAGAAATTGCCCTACATCCTTCTGGAATTGTAAAGTATTCTCCTGCGATTAGAACATCAACTCTTCCAGAGATGGACCGAAGTTGTGATAAAAGGCTTCTGGTCTGTATGAGAATTGTTGTGTGTCCTGCAAACTATCATGGAATTAATTACCCTGATTATCCCATCCATAACAAAAGTTAGGTTGATCAGTCAAAACATTATTATAGGATTGAGAATATGAATTATAAAAGAAATTACTTCCGTCCATATTAAAAAAAGTTTCACCCAAAACAAAAAATGAAAAGATCACAAAATAACAAAAAAGAAATCAATCACGGACAAATATATACAAAACACCAATTAAATAACAAACAAAAACTAAAACACCGCACTCCTTGGTAACGGCGCCAAAATTTGACCGCACGTCATTATGCTAGTCAAAATAAAATAACTAGACTACTATTGTAGCAATGGTGAGTATAGGTCGATGCAAAATTTATGGAATGAAATTAACCAATGTTTACATTTAATTGGGGGGTTTGGATTTTTGGAATGAAGAAAATAAAATAAAACTAACTAATTAAAACAAATTAAAGGAAAACATGCAAAAAGACAAATGTAGGGAATTCAGTAAGAAACCGGTTCTTTGGTTTAATCTCGACCTACACCCTGACTAAGCATATTTTATTAATTTTTTGTTCTTTAACCTCTCTTAGAAATTATTAATCGTGGGTTAATAATTAACCCGAGTTTTTCTTTAGGTTTTGTTTAATCAAGATACGATCTTTAATTAAACCTAACCACTTAACAACCTAGGATACGGTCTCTAGATTTAATTAGGCAGTAGCATTACGAATTAGGAAAACCGATTAATCAAGGCAACAACCACATACGATGCGTCATTTAACCTAGGTCATGTTATCCCTAATGATTACAAATCATTAGTCGCTACACATGAATTTCAACATAACAATTACGGATTATATCAAAATTCTAGCAATGGGTTTGAAATTAACAATTCAATGAACGCATTAAAATCATCAATTCACAATACCCAATAGGTTCATACACAAATAACCGAATAATAACGAAAATTTGATTATCCATACACAAAACCCAAATTAATTAACATAGGATAACACAATCAATTTCTAATGAGAGAAAGAAACAATAAACTAATTAAAAAATACTTAACCTGGGTCGTCGGTGTCGATGTTACCTCCGAACCGGCATTGGGATGTCTAGCTCTTCATGGATCTTTTCTGATAAAAATGCTTCAGCTCCATACTTAATCCCTAGTAAAAAAACCCTTTTGTTTTTGCCCTTAATTGATTTCAACCGAACAATGTCACCTTCTCATTTCACTGCTCCTCTCACGCTACTGTTGCTCGATGTGACAAATAAACTTTGACACTCTTTGAAATCCTTCTCCAGCCAATCTGCTCACGCCCTCTTCACTTCTGCGCTCTCCTTGGTTCATGCTAGTATCCTCTACTGTTTTATTTGCTACTGTAGCATGACAAGACCAATAAAGGTCTACATCATGTTTAAAACTTGCTACTCTCTTTACTCCTCTGCCGGCAGTGTGCACTCTTTTGTTCCTGTGCTTCTATTGTTTTTTTTTCATTGTAGCGCCGCACACCCCTGTCTGTCTGCATTGTCTCCTTTTTATATGCCCCATTTAATTTCCGCAACCCTCTCTTTGCGTGCGTCTAGCTCATTAATTCCTTGTGCGTTGCATGATTTTCCCATTAAAATGCCACCTGTTGCTTGTTTTTTTACCATGTAGTCAATTAAAATGCAACTCAAACTCAAGCCTCCTTGCGCTAGCTATTTGTGCCAACACTCAATATGTTGCCTTCACTTGTGTCACATACGTGATTATTTACTTGTTGTGCGTCGTTTGTTGCATTTTCAGCTGCCACCTTATTTTAATTTGCTTGTGTGATATTCTTTGCTGCCTCAAAACGCATAGCCACAACGACGCCTCCCTTCTGCTTTATGCTTGCCCGACTGTCATTCATTATGCTTGTCCTCAGTTGTGTTGGCCCTCCAATTTAAATGTGTCTCCTATGCATTGGCCCTCCAATTGCCACTAACAATTTAATTTGCTCCTATTGTAAAACGCCGCACAACTCCTTTGATTTATTGCCTCTTATGTTGCGTGATTGTGGCCTCCTGATTTATTCTCCTCTTTAATGACAATTTAATTTGCCATGTAGATACCTTGTCTCGCTGTTGCTATACCGTATACTGTTGATTGCTCATTTGACCATTAAAAAATTGCAACAACTTAAAGCCTCCATTGTGCTCCTTCGGTTGTGCGTGATTTGTGCTCTCCACCTTTAATGCTCATTTGATTAGACAATTAAAATGTATCTTGCTCCCACTTCTCTTCAACCTAGTAGTCAACACAAATTGAAGACAAATTAAGTAATTTATCATGAAAAAAGATTGAAATTACATGGAAATACATAAGAAAATATAAGATAATTCAATCCTATCAATTGGGGGGTCTTGGCATTCGAGATCTTCGCACAACCAATAATGCCTTTTTAGCTAAGTTAGGATGGATGTTGATTTCCAAACCTCATGTACTTTGGGTGAAAGTCATATATCGCGAAATATAATTTTGATGCCAATCACATCCCCACATCCTTGGATGCAAAAGGAGGTTCGATGATCTGGCGGAGCATCAAGGCAACTTGGCA
This sequence comes from Erythroxylum orinocense, assembly GCA_025531955.1. Taxonomy (NCBI): domain Eukaryota; kingdom Viridiplantae; phylum Streptophyta; class Magnoliopsida; order Malpighiales; family Erythroxylaceae; genus Erythroxylum; species Erythroxylum orinocense. The sequence goes on along the minus strand of JANZLX010000002.1, from coordinate 8,175,918 downwards.
CCTAGTTCTACATGGAATGAACTGGATGATAGGGGATGGTACTAGGACTCGATTCTGGCTTGACTCGAGGGTGGTGGGAGCAAGACCCCTCATTACCCAGGCTACAACCCCTATCCCTGAATCCATTATACATCTTAGCGTCCACCATTTTGTGGACGTTAAAGGCAATTGGAACTGGGATTCCTTCCAACTGTATCTCTCGTCCTCAATTTGCAGGACAATAGCTGGTATGTATCTCCCGAAGGATTATCTTGGACAGGATAAGCTGAGTTGGGGATTGTCCGATACTGGACAGTTCACTGTAGCTTGCACTTATTCCATGATCAAAGACTACGAAGACGTCTCGCCCCATGGTGTATGGCAGATGATATGGGAATGGAAGGGCCCACCACGAATTCGCACCTTCCTTTGGCTACTTGCTCACGATCAGATGCTTACTAACCAGCATCGGGTCTGTAAGCAACTCACCACGGACGGAGCGTGTTTTCATTGTCGCCTTGAGGAATCTTCGGTTCATGCAGTGCGCGACTGCATCAAAGCTCGTCAAATGTGAAACCTTTTCCCACTACATCTAGTTTCTACTGACTTTTTCACTATGACGAATCGGGAGTGGCTCACTTATAATCTACAACACCACTGCCGGGTTTTTGGGCGAGATTAGGCTTGTTTTTTGGGAATCACTTGTTGGTCCCTATGAAAATGGAGGAATCTGACCTTATTTGACGAACAGGTTACTTGACCTTCCTCACCTATCTCTTGCATTTTGTCTTATGCAGGTCTAATTCATAGCTCAGAAGAGGGGCACTGTCGAGCTCTTACCAGTTCTCGCCCTCGACAGGCTCAACGAACTAGCTGGACCAAACCACCTATCGGCTGGATAAAGTTAAACACTGATGGAGCTTGCAAACGGGCCTCGTCCACAGCTACAATAAGAGGTCTTCTTAAGGACAGTTTAAGTACCTGGCTCGGTGGATTTGTGCATAATCTGGGATCGTGCAAGCCGATGGCAGCGGAACTCTAGGGGGTCTTTACAGGACTCCAGCTCGCATGGAACCTGGGCTACCGCCGAATCGAACTGGAAGTAGACTCTACTGTTGTACTTGTTATTCTCTCCTCGTCAGCCCACATATCTACGTCGCTCAACCCCATCGTCAGGGGTATTCATGCACTCTTCACTAGAAATTGGACTGTTACTCATCAACATGTCTATCGAGAGAGTAACAGATGCGCGTACTGGCTTGCAAACTATGCTGGTCACTTTGATGTCGGAGTCACGTATTTTGTAGCTACACCCATTGGGTGCCATCTCCTCCTTTTATAGGATATGTCGGGGACCGATTTCCCTCACATTACGATGTAATTTTATTGTCTTCCCTTAAAAAAAAGAAGCAGTCAGTACTCAACCATTGGCTTATTGAACAATTTGGTTAAATGTTTATTGGTTTTGCTTATTGGTATGTCCGAGTACCTGGTTGTGGTCATTATGATATATCTTTTCTGTGACGAGTAATCAGCAAGCCAGTGGTTCCCATCTGAAAACACTTTGTTCTACAATTAGTTAAATGACAACTTTGATCGCATGCCCCTGCACATTATTTTGTTTCTATGTAGTAGTCAGATTTTGTTTGGAGGCAAAGGATCGATACTAACTATGAACTCAACCACTATATGGAATCGCTTGGAAAACATACATGTTAATTTACTGCCAACTAAATGTTAAAAAGTAATACATGTCCCAACTAAAAACTGAAAATTGCTCCTTAGACTATGATTAATCAGCGATCCTAAAAGTAATAGTCACTCCTGTTTTTCTTTTTCTGTGCTTGTGAAGAAGGAATCAATTTGGTGTTATAGAATAAAAGGAAGAACACAACCCAACGCGGGAAGCAACGTAAATGACGATTGAAACGATGACGCGGTAGTAAACATAGTACGCAGCGTATTAAATAATATCCAGAGATGTAATGGTGCATTGGCATATATTGAATCTTACTATCACGTGTATATAACCAGCCTCCAACAAATATATTGATATGCTATAACAGAAAACCGTTGTTTCCTTTTCAGGATTCTATTATGTGATTCTTCTCTCTCTTCTTCCTTTTCTGTCCCCTTTCACAAGGTTTATATTGGAAATCTCTTATCAACACAAATATATCTAACACTTGGTATCAGAGAAACGATTTAGGGAGAAACAATGGCTAAAGGAACAAGAGTTGCATAGATGTAGAGGCTAGAGGAAAATGTGAGGAATTTGGTGGAAATGCAAATGAGAAGTGAGAAAATGTTCTTATAAATTCAAAACAGAGCTAAGAAGATAGAGAAGGAAATGCCAAAGCTATGAGCTATGTTCCTGCAATTATTGCCAAAGCAAGGGAAAACACTAGAAGAGACATCGTCGAATCACTCACATCCCACTTCTTAGAGTAGTCACCCAAGGTAGGAGTCGGATGACAACTTCACATCGATGAGTTTGAGCAGGATTGAGTCCTCTTTATTTGATGGTGAAAATGTTAAACTATGGTTGTACCACTGTAAACAATTTTGCCATCTGGATCAATCTCCAAAGAAAAAAAGATACGTATAGCGATTTTGCATATGTATGAAAAGGCTCAATAGTATTGGTATCGGTTACACATAAAAAATTGTCAAAAGGCATAAATGATCAACTGGGAGGAGTTCATCAAGGCCCTCAAAGAGAGGTAGAGTCAAACAGATATTTTTGATGATCCAATAGGGGACTTTAAGGGATTAAGACAAGAATAAACGTTGTTGGATTATTATACTCAATTTGACTATCATTCCAATAGGTTATTAATGTTAGAGGAGTACTTGGTTGGCTTCTTCATTAAAGGACTCAAACCGGAGATTGACGTGACTGTGAAATTGCATGAACAAAATTCATTACATCAAGCTTATTTGCTAGCTCGTAAACAAGAGGCTATAATAATGTCTAATGGAAGCACCATGTTAAATCGATGAACTATTATAAAGAATGTGGGCAATTAGGGTAACTTGAATGTCGTGCTAAGATTGCAACATCTAACAAACACACATAGAAGCTCAACACCTAATGACATATTACCAATACCCACCTCAATGTTGGGTTCATCTTCTGTAAGATCTTTTAAACCCTCTAAACAAATTAGCAGTAAGGATTTTGACGATAAGAGAGGCAGAGGCCCCCGTTTTTGGTGTGAAGAGAAATATAGCATAAGTCACAAATGTGAAAAGAGACATATGCAGTTTTATGTAGTCACGGAGGATGAAGACCATGGGAAGACAATTTTCAAAGGCGATGAGGAAGAAATTGAGGACATATCAAGAGATGATGTCTATTCAAGTGTTTCAATGTAGGCGATGCCGGGAATATCGGAAGATATGAGTTCAAACAAATGACATTAATGGGAATACATTGGAGGAAATTAATTCGCATTCTGATTGATGACGGTAGTACTCACAACTTTGTGGATACCTAAGTCGTAAGGAAGGGGAGCTGTGTTCTTTGGGAACTTAAACCAATCTATATAACAGTGGGTGGAGGGTTGCAGCTGGAATGTTGATGGTTGCGAGAATTTTGAATGGACCATACAAGGGATACAATTTACAATAAGTGCATTGGTATTATCATTAGGGGGTTGTGACGTAATTCTGGGTGTGCAATGATTGGCAGGTTTAAATGACGTATTGTGTAATTTTAAGGAACGAACAATGGCCTTTAATTGGAATGGAGAGTTGGTAATGTTGAATGGAAAAATTGGGGGCAAGTCATGAGTGGTGTCATACAAGGACTTCCAAATAACTCTGTAATGTTCGAAAAGTGGGCAACTATTGATGATGCAGCTAACTATTCCTGTTGAGTTTCAGTTGCAACAAATGAAGATGTATGAATGAAATCAATGTATTTCTAGCTTAATATGCTTTGATTTTCTGACGTACCGAATTGTCTCCCACTTGACCGTAAATTCAACCACCAAATTCTCTTGAAGGAAGGTGTTGACACTATTTAGGGATGACAATATTGGCAAGGGCCAAGACTGTTTAGCCTTATTGGGCCATGGGTCGTGCTCGGCCCAGGGCTGTCCTTGCTTGGGCTAGCCCGTGGCCCGAAGAGAAGGTAAAAAACGTCATTTTTTCCAATTTGTTTTAAAAAAAGTGTAGACGTACCAACCTGATCAAGCCCCCCATGCCCATTCGAGCCATAGGCTGGTTAGTCCATGGTCAGGCCAGCCCAATGGTCGGCAGCCACTGGCTTATCGGGCCATGGGTTGCCCAGTCTATAGGTCAGGTCGGGTCGGCATCCCTAACACTATTATCATATGGCCATATTGTTATTGTGGAACACAGAAGGATGTACTTGAACAGTAGGTGAAGGAACTTATGAAGCAAGGATTTATACGTCATAGCTATGGTCCCTATGCATCACCGGTTGTACTCGTGAAAAAAGGATAATTCATGGTACATATGTGTAGATTATCGGGAGTTAAACAAACACACAGTCAAGGACAAGTTTCTAATACCACTAATTGTTAAACACCGTTTGGTTTAACAAATACCCCCATCAACATTTCAATGACTGATGAACGAGCTATTCAAACCATACTTGAGGCATTTTATTTTAGTACTTTTTTATGACATTTTAATATACAACCAATACTTACAATTTCATGTGGAGCATATCACCATAGCCATGCAAATTTTGAAAAACAATCAACTGTATTTACGAGGGAGTAAGTGTGTATTTGGAGCTTGAAAAATTGAATACTTGAGTTATTCTATTTCAGAGTGAGGAGTAGCGAATGATTTCAAAAAGGTGAAGAATATCATATAATGGACAAAACCCAGAAATGCTAAAACTCCGAGGTTTTTTGGGGATTATGGTTTATTATTGAAGGTTTATAAAGGGGTATGGATTGATTGCTAAACCATTAACAAATTTGTTGAAAAAAGACAAGTTAGTCCATTGGGAATAGCGACAGGAGGAAAGGGAGGTGTTTGAAAAACTGAAGAATGCAATATCATTAGCTCTAATATTAGCTCTCCCTGACTTCTCAAAACCATTCATAGTGGAAGCAAATGCTAGTGGGGTGGGAATAACGGTGGTTCTACAACAAAGAGGTCACCAGGGGCTATCTACATATGAGAAACAATTCTTATTCGTGATTAAGGCAATCAAATATTGGCATCGTTACTTGAGTTGTAAACCCTTTGTGGTTAGACAAATCACCAAAGTCTTAAATATTTGTTGGAGCAACGTTTAAGAACCCCTCTGAAAATCCTGAAGGATATATTTCGCAAAATTTTGACTCTACTGCAGTTGCTTTGAACTGTATATTGTCAATTTTAGAACAAATGAAAACAAAAAAATTAAACATGAAATAAAAAATTAATACCTGAAATTTTTTAACGCTGTTCGGCATACCTTGTCTACGTCTGTGGAGCTCTCACCCAGCTTAATACTTTCACTAACGATAATAGTTTTATACAAGGCTTTACTGAATTGACTCACTCAACTCTTGACACTATCCCTCTTCCTCATAACCTGTGAAAGTATTTCACATCCAATAACATGACCAACTAGTGCTAACCTCAACAGAGGATTTTCTCAATAATGTTTAATAATAACGATATGAAATAAACAACCCAAGTGATTAAACAAAATGCAATATAAACGAAAACACTTGACATAAGAAAAACATCGTCCCTAATAATTCCATCTTATTCAATGAAAGATCGAAAAGTTATCCCTCAATAAATTTGTCATAGTCTTTTAAGATTATCACCTTAACATCACATACGCAGCAACAAACAAATTTCCAACACACGTAAATGTTTCTTCACCGGAATCATGCAAATATCGCGGTTGCAACAACCACAACAACTGTTGGAATTTTTCTCACACAACCACCATTATCAACAGCCACAAAACTTCTACATAGCCCATTGTTGTCGTTCAAGAGATAGAGAATACACAGCTGCAAAGATTCCACACAATCATGGAAACACAAAGAGAAAAGCGAGCTACTAAATTGCCCTTAATAGATGTTCAAAACAGAAGAACGTGCAGTTATCAAATCACCTAAAAATAGAACATGCAGCAGCAATATATGGATTAATAATCAACGTAAACTTGGTTGCATAAAATTAACACATTCAACAATCAACAAAACCCACAATATTCGATCAAAGGCTAGAGAAAACACAGTCGCAGAATCACACCTAATCAACAAAGAACATCCCAGCAAAGTCGTCAAACTTTGATAGAAAAAATGCAATAGCAAATAAGGATTATATCCCCATGAAATTAGCTGCAAACATATTATCCAAGATAGCTTAAAAATCTTAGCTACCAAGACACCATATGCCCGTCGTTCCTCCATATAAAACCACACTACTTTAGCGCACACATCATGTGAAACAAAGCCAAAGACAATCGCAATGGTCAAAACAAATCTCCAAAAATATCGCTACCTTAGATAGCCATTATCTCCAAAATAGGCTATACATTAAATCCCATCTTGATTAGAATTTTAAACCTAATCAACCTTATCTTGAAAGAGTCCCAAATAAGTCCAACTAAGTTCAATTTCAAATAATGCCCAAAATTACATAATAAGATATCATAATATATATCTTAATAATCTCCTCCTTTTTGACATTATTTGTCACATACTAAAACTCCCCTTTAAGAAGATAATTGGACACATGACATCAAGTCAACATAACATATAGGAACTCCCCCTTAATTGAACATCAAGTTTCAAATAACATCAAGTTCAAAAAACATCTAAATAATAATAATCCCAAATAATCAATTACCTAATCATCCAAATTTCTCCTCATTGAGACAAAAAGATGCCAAAAAGAAACAAGACTAAGAATGTCTTCAATGCGATCAATCTCAACGAATAAAGAAGCATAAAAATCATCAGTAGGTGCAACCGAAGAATCATAAGCACACCAAGATGACAATTTACCACCAATTAAAACACTAGCCAACGTATCATTACTTACAACAAAGCCATCCGCATACGACTGATTAAATTCATCAGTTCCAAAAATGCATTCAACAAATTATAGTCAAACTTAATCAATCTCCTCACATAAACCATATGAACGAAAATTGCTCAAATTCATACAACCCACGATATAGAGAGAAACCAAGATAAACTTAAGAAACCCAAATTATAGAAAATCTGAATTTTCATACAGGTTTCCAATCAAGCATCAACATATTATTGACATAATTCCGTAAATCAAAATCTACAAGTAGAATTCTCAAATCATCAAGCAAAGCCCCATTCTCATATCAAATATACTATTCAATAAGTAAGGAAAAGACAGACACACACCAATAAACTAAATCTTAGAAAACCTATAAATTAAAAACTCAAAAAGTCTAAATGATAACTCCTTCAAATTTTTTTTGTTTTTTAATAAACAATGTCAACAAACTTCAAAAATGTAAAGCATGCAGTTCCTGTGTTCCTCAAAGAAATTCAAACATGGGCTTATTACTCATCACATTAACTTTGTCATCAGATGTCTGGTTTGTTTCTCCCTCAGAAGTAACTAATATATCCTTTGTTTTACTAGTTTCTTTAATAATAACAACTAACTGTGAATCTGGACAATTTTTAATTTTTCCTTCACTACATCTTTGTGCTTTTAATTGACCCTTTTTAACCCAAGTATGTTTTGATAACATGGGCTACTGCTAGAAATTTAATGGAGAGTGTCTAGTTTTTCGGTTTAGCCCCTTTGAAATATCGTTTGTAACAATTCAGACTTATCTACTCGATTACCCCACAAAAGTGACACGTAAGTATAAATTTTTTTTTCTTCCTCGAAGTTTCTCCTTGGACAGATTTGGCTGCACAATTTTTCTCATCATTCAAATTAGAACATTTACCTTCATCGCCACTGCCTTGAAAATCTCCTTTAATCTTAACAATTTTTAACATTTTTTCTAACTTTTAGGATGATGGGAAGGGAGTTATCCTTTTCAATTGCTAAATTCAATATTGCAATAGGGTTCATTATGATGCTAAAAAAGATTTGTTCATAAATTCAAAATGTGATTATTCTTCTTTGACTTTCAACCTATTAAGTTATAGTGTCAATGGTTTGTTGATTCTATATCAAACAACCTAATTTCCTCAAAAACTTCGTACTTGAAGAAACCTGTTTTGAAATATTTATAACATTTCTTAGCATATGACTTTTTCGGATGATGAAATAGTGCAAGGACTTTAACTTAAGTTGAAATCTATTTTATATGACGTATCGAACAAAATATAGTAGTAAATATAAGGTATTGGTTAATTACACAATTTCATTACGTGATTCAAAAGAAAAGTAAACCAGGTTCTTACACCACACAATTAGTTGTTAATTTAGATTTACCTGACTTGTCTAATACTAATATGCACATTGCTTGTGAGATGGAACCCTTGAATCTCAATTGTTTAACCAAGATAGGACCCAAACTAGTTGTTGCTAGTTTGAGAACATTTCGATACAACAACCCTTCAGCTCCCAAACATCTAACTACCAATTCCTAAAATGATGTCCCTTCCTCTTCCTTAACTTAACTAAATAACCTAACTTGACTATAAAAATTGAAAGCAAATTGTATTAAATGGAACACAATATGATGACTTTTTTCTTAGACCATGGGTTCTGACCCTCCTTTCATCTTCTTCATAAGTCTGTCGTTCATTCCCACTACCCCAACCACAAAGGGAAATAAGGAAGTCTCTTCTTTTTTACTCTTTTATTTTCTATTTTTGATATATTTTCACTATTGAAGACAATGTTTTAATTAGTTGTGGTGGTGGGAATATTTTTCCTTGTTCTGATTTTGTGATATTTTGAACATTTTTGGGATGTTTGAGCACTTTCTTTGTCTTTTTTTGTGCCTGATGCTTTTGGAAGTTGATGAAACATGTTTTGTCAAAGAAATTTTTACTAAACTATTTTGAATGAATTGGATTATGTATGTAAATTGAGACTAAAATTGATTAAGATGAAGGCTAAACACTTTAATAAGTTGAAAGAGCTAGGGTATGCATTACGATAAAGTAAAACAATTGATTGATGAAGTCTTGCATGAGGATTAGGTGAATTTATATTAAACGTGTGATCATTTGAGGTTTAAAGGCTAGAAACATCTTATATCTATCCAAATTTTCTTTTGCATCTAATTTTCTGTCATTTGGATACCTTTAGAACTTGCATTGAACCAATTTGAATTGCTATGCAACATATGAGTTTGAATACGGTAAAGGCCTTCCTTGTTTTAGCCATTTAACTTAAAAGGAAACCTTACTTAATTATCCCTAGTTCAACCCTTTAAGTTATTTTTAAGATCCCTTTTCTTTATGTTTTAGACCCATATCACAAACCTATACTATCATATATCATATCACCTAACTATTATCCAAATTCAAATGAAGGAGAAATCTAAAAAATAATTAACGGTGAATCAAGGAGATTTGAGCTAACAAAATCTTTTATTTTATAAAATGGGATTACTTTATGAGAATCAAATTGAAATATGAAAAAATAATCTAGTGTGATCTTAGGCGTGAGCACACTCAATGCAAGCTACAATTTCCAAACTTCGAATATACGAGATAAAAATATGTTAAAATTGGTTTAAAACCTTATCTTGGTCACAATTTGGGTGAAAAACAATAAAGTTATAATTTGAGGGATCCAAAGAATAACAAACACAAGATTTCTACACGGGTTTCAATGGTTATAAATGGAGCTAAGATGTGAAGGAGCAAAGCATCCATTTTTCAGCTTCTTAAAGTCATAATTTTCTTCCTTTCTTTAGTAGATATTATAGTAGTCTTTCTTTAGAAGCTAGTTATAGGAATGACTATTATTGGCTAAGTCTTTTATTCTTGGTTGAATGAAGTGAAAGCCCCTTTCAAACATTAGAGATTGAGAAGCAATTAGGTCTTATAGTGAAGTATTTCATTTATTTATGTATTGAATTGATTTTCTATACTTCTATCTTATGATTATTTTTTATTAATTTCTAATGCATGTGTCTAGTTTATTGATCGAAATAATAATTTGCTAGATTAAAGTTTCAATAATTAGAAGTTCAATTCTTTTAATCATTAGTAGCATTTAGGAGTTTTAATTTGCCACATCAGAAATTATACTCTTAGGAAAACATCCAACTAGATTAAATACAATTGTAGATATTGTGTTATCTTGCTTCGATAATTTCTTGAAGCTTTTACTTAATTAAATTTTGGAGTTAGAGGTTGTTAAGCAATAATGGTTAATTAAATTATGTTTTCGATTAACTAATCCTAAGAAAAGACAAATATTTAGTATCACATCGAATATATGATTATGAAATAATTATTTTGTGCCAATGATCAATCGTAGTTTTAATGGTGGAAACAACCGTAAACCAAGATTCATTTTATTGAAAATTCTCATTTTATTACTTCATTTATTTTCTTAATTACAAAATTTCACAAACCCCCTTTATTTATCATTCACTTTTGTAACGATTTACAAACAAGAATTCTTGGTAAAATCGATTCCTACTTCCTTCTATTATATTTGTTTAATTGCAGAAATTTAAAATTTAATTTAGGATACCTACCACCGTTTCATCAATTTGATCCGAATAAAATAAAAAGTTAATATTATAATATTTTTTATTTTTTATAATTCTTTCCGTTCAATTTGAAATATTCAAGATTGTTGTAATAGACGATCCAACGGTAATGCTACAAATAGAAACAATTTGAGAGACAATTATGATAAAGAGAGGCAACCAACCATGTGAGAGGCGTTGGAAATTTGGATTGCTTTTGTCTCTGAAGTCCACAATTAAGACTGCATTGAATTTGTTTTTGTTCTTTTTCGGGGTGGGACAAAGCTCAACTCCTTTTCTTTTATGCGTAGGACACATCAAAATTACGGATGGGTGTTTATGATATGATTGTAGATCATCATTAGTTCATTACAGTAATTACTGAAGCGTTCATATACTGAACCAACTCAATTATTTGAATACCCTTTTCGACCCAAGTTAGACCTGATCATCCTTAGAACTTCCTCAATATTTTATTTATTTTCATGCAAGAAGGCATCATCCTCTTCCTCTCCAGATGAGAAAGATGATTAGTGTTCGTTTCTTATTTCCTTTCCTTCGGGCTTTCCCAAGTTCTACCACCTTATTTATCTTATTCTCCCTTTCTTGCAAAGCCAACCAAAAGTGGGAGAGATTTGGAAAACAGAAAAGAGCAAGGCATCATGCGTGGGTGCCTTGAAGTAGGTTAACAATGACTATGTAAAAATGAAACCCACCCACAGGATGTGTGCCCAGTATCCAAGACTCTTCCATTCATTTCAACAATATATTATACCGAGTATGGTTATTCTGGAGACTGTAGTAGCGAATTTGCACTTTTACTTCACGCCACCATTAAAAAACACAGATATTGCTCGGTTGTGCTGCTTTGTAAATAAAAGCTTATTGTTATAAAAATTAAAGAAATGATAGAACTTTTATTACTGATTTACCCATCTAAAGTTTTGAGTTGTTCTCATGATTTTAAAATTTAACATTATATTGTCTACGGAGTATGATATTGTAACATTGATTGGTCATTAAATTGCGTCAGCTTAATTACACTGTTTGTAGGACGGTAAATTTGGTGGTTTGAGCCCCGAGCGTGCGCATCTCAATGAAAAGGGATGGGGTCCAATGGTTTTTAAGTGATGCAGCCAATGAGGGCGGCTCTTTTTGTCGCCACACACTTTCAAATGAAATCATGGATAAGATTCAAATGTTACCGACTCCCCCACACGTCTACTACACCAGGACCCACCTCCTTTCCATAACTCCAACCCTTTTGGGGCAATTAGCAGTTATTTTTGTTTCTGTTTTTGCAAATTAGCTGTAATTTACTACTTAATCAATTGTCCAGTTTTTTAAACATTGGATAAATTAAAGGATTACTATTCTTCACACTTGAGGATAAACATTTATTGTCAGTTAGCTGTTCGTAAGAATTGGGAAATATCACTTCAGTCGATCTTAAGGGGATTCTCTGCGAGATCTAAAGATATTTATTCTTAATCATTGTTAGTAATTACTGTTTTTGCTTTAAAGGCACATAATTTCACCTGGAGACATATAGACAGAATAAGAAAAGGAACCGCACATTAGCTGATTCTTCCACCAGATAGGCTTTCTATCTTAACTTTAGCTTCACAGGATTCTTCCTAGGCGCCGAGTGAATCCGAGGTCCTTTTCCTTTTTCCTTGTTCAACAAAGATAAGAATTCAATATTTACAGCTATTTTGATAGCCACCTTTTTTTTTTTACAAGGGATATGGATAGCCACCTTCATTACTCGTCACACCAACTATTTGTATCTTTAATTACTAGTCAAACAAAGAAAAAGATATTTGTTTATAATATAGTATGCAATTTTAATGGCGTCTTTTAAGAGTACGTTCTTGACTTATTTGACTGTAGTGAGCTGTTATGTCACCATCTTTTGGAAGAAACCAAATGAGATCCTGTTAACGGAAGAGTCAGAAAATGTGGCCAGTTTATACTCCCAACAACGCTATCTTTTTCTCCGCCTTTCTTTTGAATCCATGTATAGGAGGGATATATGCATGTATTTGTACTAAAAGGAAGAAAGGAATAAAAGTCAGTCTCTCTTCGTCTGCGGGTTTTTAACATCTCGTTCATTACCCTTACATTTACATTTTGTGTTTATATATAATAAATGCTATAGAAACCGGATCTTGGGCTATAAATATGTAGATACCTTTTATGTTAAAAGTAAGTTGATTCACGTGCCTTTTGCAACAGAATTTAGAAAGTCTACTACGTATGCATTTGTATCCTGTTATTATCGTCAAGAATTCTTTTTTTTTTAATGATACTTTTGAGTGTGCTTTTGGTGTTGTAGTTACTATATAACAGAGAGAATAGGTTGGAAGTGGATGAGAGGTTTGGGTTGTAAGTTTTTGTGAGATGGGTAGGTGTTGGTTTGGTAAGGCATTTATTGCTCTGCTTGCTGCTGGCTGGTTGGTGAGCAATGTAGTGGCAAATTCCCCTGATGACGATCTAGTCGTGAAGTTGCCTGGTCAGCCAGAGGTTAGATTCAAGCAATATGCTGGGTACATCGATGTTGATGTCAAGACTGGCAAGAGCTTGTTTTATTACTTTGTTGAAGCTGATAAAGACCCCAAAAACAAGCCCCTCACTCTCTGGCTCAATGGAGGTTTGCTTCTATCTTTCTAAGATTTTCGTTAAGTTTTCTGTGTTTCATCATTTGATTATGCGTGTACGGTTTTGTCTGTTTGACGGGGGTTCGTCCGTTTTTTGTTCTCCGTAACTTTCAGATCTAGATGTTCTTTTCTACTGTACTTGCTAGCTGTCTTGTCTATCCTTCTATGCTGGAGATTCATTATCTTTTTCCTATTCTTTTCACTTGGAAAATCTTGGAATGTTCACTTCTGGATCCCATTCTAAGAAAATCCGTGTTCTTTTGACTTGCATGCCTCGGCAAGTGCAAATTTTTTGGCTCTCCTTGCCAACTGCAGATACGGATAACTCTCTGATTATACTTCTTTAACTTTGGGTTCATAAATTGCTTACTCCTTTAGTTCTAAGCGGTTCCGAAACATGTGCACAAATGATTGTACTTTCTTTCAGATGCCGGTTCCTGTTGTCTTGGAGAAGCTTATAAGTATCTTGGGAGTTCAATGACTAAATAATGCCAATTATAGAAACAACCTTTTGAGGGCACTACTTCATTGTCTTGGTTGTCATAGTAAAGTATTTGATTCTGAGGTTCTTTTTTATTCTTATTCACTTCAGGCCCAGGTTGCTCCTCCATTGGTGGTGGTGCCTTCACGGAGTTGGGTCCATTTTTTCCCACAGGCGATGGAAGAGGCCTCCGGAGAAATAAGATGTCTTGGAACAGGGGTAAGCATACAGCGGGCATAAGAAATCAGATTTTCGCATTTCGTTTGTGCTGGATTTGGATTCCTATGTTTGTTTATGCTTAAATTCCTTTTGCAGTATCAAATCTCCTCTTTGTTGAATCCCCTGCTGGAGTAGGATGGTCATACTCGAACACACCTTCTGACTATCACATCGGGGATGCCAAAACAGGTGCAACAAAAACTCTTTTGATTACTGTTCATAACATGTGACGAATGATCAAAGTTCATTTGTTTGATGGAAAAGGTTTCTTTTTCATCTCTCACAATTCAAGTTTATTAACTCCATCTCCAACTGTTGTCTGCGGCAGCTAATGATATGTATGTCTTCTTATTGAAATGGTTTGAGAGGTTCCCTCAATTCAAATCCAGAGATTTTTTCCTTACAGGAGAAAGTTATGCAGGTATGAATACTGACTGTGTGTCTCTGATGTAAATGAAAGTAGATTAAAGGATGCCAGAAGATTTTCTGTATCTCTATATGAAGCTCACAAAAGAAACTTGCTTTTTGGTGAATAATGTCATATAGGGCACTACATACCACAGCTTGCTGACGTTCTTTTGAACCACAACGCCAAATCAACTGGCTTCAAGTTCAATATCAAAGGAGTAGCTGTAAGTAAACAAGGGACTAAAACTTTCTGTCTCCGGAGTTATTCTTCCGTGTTCTCATGTAACCTTTCACTTTGGTTTCTTCTGGTTAGATTGGGAACCCACTTCTTAGACTTGATCGAGATGCTCCTTCTCAATATGAATTCTTATGGTCTCATGGGATTATTTCTGATGAAGTTGGTCAGAAGATCTTGAGGGAGTGTGATTTTAATGATTACACTTTCCAAGAACCACACAACGTGAGCGCTTCGTGCAACGAAGCAACGTCAGCAGCTGATGAAATGGTTGGTGATTACGTTAACGGTTATGATGTCCTCCTTGATGTCTGCTACCCATCTTTAGTAGAGCAAGAACTGCGCTTGAGAAAATTGGTATGCAGAGTTTGCACTTCCTTTATTCATTCTTTAAGCACGCAATTTCTTCTTCAGCTCTTCTAAGAAGGTAATCCAAATATATGCAGGCTACCAAAATCAGTGTGGGGGTTGATGTTTGTATGAGCTATGAAAGAAGATTCTATTTCAACCTTCCTGAGGTTCAGAAGGCGCTTCATGCAAATCGAACTAAGCTACCTTATTCATGGTCTATGTGCAGCAGGTACAGTGATAAAGTGATATTTATTTATTATATTGTGCTTCCAAGCATACGAGCCAGGCTAACTTTGGTTGATTGTTCTGTACAATGCACGGCGTCTGTTTTAACAGTGTTCTAAATTACACCGACGTTGATGGCAATATTGACATACTTCCAATTCTGAAGAAGATCATTCAAAATCACATTCCTGTCTGGGTATACAGGCAAGTTACTAAGATATATTATATTATGTTTTGGATCATATGTACAAGTTGGTTTAATTAGTAATGAAATGCAATGTAGTGGTGATCAAGATTCAGTTGTGCCACTACTCGGCTCCAGAACGCTTGTTAGAGAACTAGCTGAAGATATGAAGCTTGAGATCACTGTCCCATACGGATCTTGGTTTCACAAACAGCAGGTACTGACAATGAACTTCAATCACTTCTCTCTGTCGTCAACACACGTAACTTGTTTCGATTTGATGATTTTGATAGGTGGGAGGGTGGCAAACAGAGTATGGAAATATGCTGACTTTTGCAACTGTGAGGGGCTCTTCTCACATGGTGCCATATGCACAGCCATCAAGAGCTCTGCATCTGTTCAGTTCATTTGCTCGCGGCCGCAGATTGCCTAACAGAACTCGCACTCCAATAGGCTTTTAATTAGGACATATGAAAGAATTCCTTATCATTGACTCCCAACTTTCTGGCAATAATAATTGCAAAGAGATAGGCATAACAGTTGTAGAATTGTTATTCGATTCATTGCAGACAATTCAAAGAAAGAGTGATTATGATGGTCTTGTGTCCATATGAATCGCACAGTATATAGAGTCATTTTTCTGGGAATTTATTTAGACTCTGGCCTCACAAATGGGGTAAAAGTAAAGCTTTTAATTGAATGTCTAGTAAAGCCATAAATGAAGATAAATACTCTCTCCGATTCATAATAAGTGTCGTTTTAAAAGAATGCACGTTTATTAAGAAAGTTAATGAAATATCTGATATACCCTTATTAATTACATATTAAAGTGTCTTAAAAATATAAGATTACAGTATAATCTGTGTAATTAAGATGTGAGAAATTAAAGGGTAATTTTGGAAGTAAAATTATAAATATGCATAAAAAGTCACAAACGACACTTAATTTGAATAATTAAAATCTCTCTAAAATAACACTTATTATGAATTAGAGGGAGTATTAAATTATCCGAAGACTGATCTCTGGGTATAAAAAGACAAGTACTAATGCAAATACAACCAAAATTTGACATTTTAGAAAGATAAATATTTTGTCTTTTCATACGTATGAACAAGAAGAAAGCAAAATGATAGATTAAGAAACACTAAAATTTTATTCTAAAATTTGATGTGTATTAATTTATCGTTATACGTTAAATTGAAGCAAACATGACTTATGAATTTTAATTAATTAAGAGTTTTGTTTTTGGTGTTAATTTATTTGATTAAAATATGAATACAGTTACACTTTTATAATAAAATGTTAAGTAAAAAAAAATATAATATGAATTAATTCAGTAAAATTTATCATATTTTTATTAAAATGAATAATTATATAAGCACGAAATTTTTTGGGAACTAATATTTATTCACTTAAAATTATTTCAATCAACAGTATTGTTAAAAACTAAATATAAAATATTTTATAAAGGATTTTAAAAAAATTCTCTAAAAAAATTCCTTCTAATTTTTAGTTTTAGTTAAAAAATAGTGACAAAATACATGTAGTATAAATATCAATTAAAGACTAATCAAATGTTATTAATATGATAAAGCAACTTAGTTTTTATACTCGATTTAACGAATCAATTTCTATTTAAATTAATAATTTAAGATAATTATAATAAATTAATTATTTGAGTAAGATTTAATTAGTTTAATTTGAGTTGAATCGTTATATTAATAGTATTTAATTAGTTCACGTTTTATATTATATTGTTGTTTTTTACTTGAAATGTAAAAGAAGAGGTTTTTATGAAAAAATCTAAAAATTAGAAGGAGTTATTTAAAAAAAATTAACGATTTGTCGAAAGTTTCTTAATCTCCAGGAGGTTTATATCATTTACTATTTTATTAATAACTAATTATTTCTTAAATTGCAAATAATTTTAATCTAAAGATAAATATTTATTAAAAAATATTAAGTTTCAAATGTTTTTTTAATAATTTTAAATTATTTTAAATTTTAAACTTAATATATTATAAGATCTTAATTCCCAATAAATTGAGAAATTAAATTGTATTAAATACTAAATGATTAAGTAAATTTTATTTAATATAATAATAATAGTGAAAATGGAGAAACAAAATTATTTTTTTAATAATTTATAAGTTATGAAAAAAATAAAATAAAAATAGAAATAAGTAAATAATAGCTTAATGTGTAAAAGTAACTACTCGAGCCGTTCATCATATTCCTTTCGATCCCAACAGACTCTTCTTGTGTTTTAAGTTTTAGGTACCGTTCAATTAAGACATCGAGGAAGTTTGGGCATCATTGTCCCTGGAATAGTTTCTTCATTGACCAATTTGCCCGTCAGATATCTAAGAGGTTTGGACATCAATGTCCCTAGAGTCCTTTCGTTAATCAATTTACCCCCATACACTATATTTAATTCCTTGTCACACAGTCACACTTCTTGTTAGCTTGTTATTATCTTCTGGTATTCAAATGGATCTTGGAGGAATCATGTGCAATCAAACATAGCTGAGCTCGACGCCATGTGATGGAAGCGTTAGGCCTACTTGGTTGATAAGCCGAAATTTTCCATGAGGAACCAACCAAATTCAAACACGTATCCGGAATAAGAGATTTGTTTGTTCTGTGGTCTTACCAAATTCACCGACAATTTCTTGCGAATACCCTTGTCCGACGCAAAGCACCAGCCACTCTTGCTGGTACACGTGTTTCTTCCAGTAACCAAAACCCCCAGGCACTCCTTTAGTTCACCTGTTCAATCAGGCACTTTGTCTAGCTCCACCGGCTAGTTAATGCTTTCAAGTTTCAACCGCCAAGCTTTATTTTTTTCTTGGGGAACTTAGTTGGAAGTAATTGTACCTTTTTCCTTCATTCGTTGATTGTAAGTGCCAACGTTCTCGTTACTAATCTATTTAGCTTGTGGCTTCTCAAGGTTCTCTTTAAGACTGTCTCTCATCATCCTTGGTCGTTTAAGTTTTGATCTTGATTTGGATTGTTGTTGCTCATCTACTTTAGTTTAAGATGGTATAAAATTGTTTATTTAACTTTCAAGTTTCAAATCTTGTTCCATGCTGCTCTTTGGATTCTGGGTTTGTTTCTGTTTCACGTTTCATTTGATGGTACGTTGAAGTTGCTCGTGGCCGTGCGTTTTCAGAATAGATGATTGAGATGGTTGCTGGTGTTAACCGGTTTTTATTTGTCCATTTCCGGCCCTTGTACACAGTCATTTTCAGTTTTGGAAAGGCTATAATGAAGGGTCATTGTAAATTCTGGATCTTTCAATCGCCCCCTGGAGTTAGGGCGATTAGCTCATTCGTCGCTTTGCTTTTAGTATCATGTGCATATTTGCTTCTACACCCAAGATTTCAACCAGTTATACATAATATTGAAATTCCAAAGACTAACGGTTCGATTAAGCTGTGCAATGTGTTTGAAGGAAGCTGGATTCAAGATGAAAGTTATCCCTTATATAATTCGTCACTGTGCCCTTTTGCTGAACGTGGATTTAATTGTTTGGCTAATGGGAGAAGAGATCAAGGGTACATAAAATGGAGGTGGAGGCCTAAGCATTGTGACATTCCAAAGTTTAATGTTCATCAAGTTCTTGAAAAACTACGCGGAAAACGGATTGTTTTTGTTGGTGATTCGCTGGGTAGAACACAGTGGGAGTCTTTGATATGCATGCTGATGACTGGTGTTGAGGATAAGAAAAGTGTTTATGAAGTTAATAGGAATAAGATAACAAAACAAATTAGGTTTTTAGGTGTCAGGTTTGGTTCATTTGATTTGAGAGTTGATTTCTATCGTTCAGTGTTCCTGGTGCAGCCAAGCTCAGTGTCTTGGCGTGCGCCCAAGCGGGTCAAGTCAACACTCAAACTTGACAAGTTGGATGGCATAAGCAAAGAGTGGATTAATTCTGATGTTCTAATATTTAATTCAGGGCATTGGTGGACGCCAAGCAAACTTTTTGAACTGTAAGTTTTTGTATTTCTATAATTGTGCATCGAAATGTTATATGAAACTTGGATGAACCATTTAAGGTATTTTCAGAATCAATGTGCAATTTCAGACATCCTTGTTGTCACTATATTTTCTTGATTTCATCCTAGTTAAGCTTTCATTTTTCTACCTTCGTGGCATATATTTCACATTTAACTTCTTATAATGTGTTTCAGTACTTGCATCTTCATGCATCTATCAGAAGTCAAGTAGTGCTTCTGTTTTCGATCATAGCAAATTCTTTTTTCTTAAAGATGAATGCTTTAGTTGTGTACTAAGCATTTCACATTGGTTTGGAAACGTCTAGTAAGTTTTGAAAGTGCTTCAACAAGCAATGTTAATGAGTTCCAGGATGCATTATATAGTAAGTACTCTTGAAGGTCAAATACTTGATATTATCCTAGTACATGCCAGAACATGCGCATATTATGGCTGTAACATGTGAATTTGGTGTTATTGGCATATATGTGGCTTAAATTTTCAGAGAGCAGGATTTTATGTTCAACTCGATTTCTTCAAAATATCAATTTAATGACTACAAGGTCTGTCCAAAACAGTTCTTACGGGTTTATGATTAGGTTGTGATTAAAGATTGAAGATAAATAATAGGCTTACCCTGATACGGGTATGGCCACTCTATTTATAATAACGATATATACATGAGATAAATTCATAGGCTATAAGTGATAAATACAAGAGATAACTACAAATAACTAAGAGATAAATACAAAATAATTAAGAGATAAATACAAATAACTAATTTATCATTTTAGTGATATGCGTGTATTTTGAACATCATGTCTTTTCTCATTTGGTACATCTGTTGACTGCAAAACGATCCTGACATGCTTTTTCAGACAGGGGTCGTTATTTTTCGGTAAACGGTTCACTGAAGCTTGGAATGCCTATCACTACTGGCTTCAGAACAGCATTAAATACATGGGCGTCCTGGGCTGATACGTACATAAATCCAAATAGAACAAGTGTTTTCTTCCGGACCTTTGAGTCTTCGCATTGGAGGTATGTTATCCTTGCTATTTCCATTACTCAAATATTAATTGCATGCAGAATGGACTTGAAAGTCTCACATAAGTCTACCTCAGCTGGTTCACCTGACAATAACTAAGAAATGCTTGACTTTCTGTTTTGCTTGGGCTTCACCGTATTGCATTCGGTGTTTCTGGAGTCATTAGCTTTTAAGCCCCTTCTTTCTGGTGATTTTTGACATAATAGAGCAGTTTTTGGTGTTGATACGAGAAAAAAAGCTGTAACTGTCTCTTTCTACCTATAACTTGTTACGTAATCTGGTTTTGACATTAGCCGATTTGTAACTTCATTTATATATGTATCTCTTACATATTACTTGATCATAAATTAGTGGCCGAAGTCGCCTTTCTTGCAAAGTGACTCGGCATCCTTCATCAAAAACTGGAGGCAGGGACCGGAGCCCAATTTCAGATGTCATAATCGGGGCTGCGAAAGAAATGTCAGTGCCAGTGACTGTTCTTCATGTGACACCAATGGGGGCATTTCGGAGCGATGCACATGTTGGTGTCTGGACTGATAATCCATCCGTGCCTGATTGTAGCCATTGGTGTCTACCTGGCGTACCTGACATGTGGAATGAAATTCTCTTGTCACACCTACTTTAAGGATTTGGTTTTATTTGTCGTCAGATCTTCAATCATAAACACCATGTGTTGACCTTAACTCCGTTAATTGTATTCTCAAGCTCATTGAGCTGATTTCTTGTTCATATTATGTTTACAGACTGGAGGATTTGAAGAGCAGACAATTGTTGCCCTCCATGGATTGGATAAATACTGAATTTCCAGTACTCTCAATTATCAGCTGTTGTTTGAAATTGATATTTGTTTGTCGCATCATGTTACGTTACCCGTAAATTTCTATGGCCTTTGTTATTGACGGAATGATGTCCCCATCATATATGTTAATTTGTTATTTGCAATAGAAGCATCAGCAATTAGAAAAGAAAAATGACTTGGAGTCTTTTAAATTCTGAGTCTGAGATTTGTATGCGGTATGGAACCTCAGCAGTATATGGATCCTTGCACTATGAGATTCTTGTAGCTTTGAATCATAATAAACAGAACAAATTTACAAAATGAATTGTGCCATTCCCATTTACTAGGAAGAGCTCTTCTTTTTCAACAGAGGTTGGGTATATGATCTCCCTGGACTGAGAGGGAGTCATGTTAGGTAAATAACCCATATCATGGAAAAATAAGCCTGGCAGAAGGATTGTAAGGAAACTGAGAAGTGTTTTCCAATGCAAACAAACTCATACCACGAATCTTAGCATGAGGGTCAAGTCACTAAAAGCTTGTTACGCCTTTCATTTCACCACAGTTTCCATTCCAACTTCTCACTACAAATATGCAAAGAGAACTCCCACTTTCCACAACAAAATTCAAATCATCCGCTTGAGTCTTGAGATGGCCTCTCCAAGCAGCTTTGGATTCCCTTATTTCCCTCCCCCACCAAGTCACCCCTTTCACCCACCACCAACACCTTCACTTGCAAGTCCACCACCGCCTCATGCGTTGCCACCCCGTCCTCCTTCACCTCCGCACGTGCGCCCGCCTCCTCCTCACTTGCTTCCGCCACCACCACCATCACCAGTACCGCCTGCCCCTTCGCCAAGCAATCACACAATCATCATTGTTGTGTTTGTTTCATTTGGCGGATTTTTGTTGGTTGCCTCCCTTTTAGCTGCTCTCTGTTTCTGCATCAAGAAGAAGAAAAAGAAGCCAATTCATGAAACGGAACTTGAGCACGTTGATGAGCATCTGAAGGTGAAAGAGACCATTGTGCGGGGTCCTCACGGATCACAAGCGGTGGTATTGGAGATTGAGGAAGATGTTCATGTTGATGAAGTTGTGAGGAAGGATGAAATTGAAAAGGTTGGCGAAGCTATGCATGCCAAGGCAGAGGACAGAATTGCTGGTGTAGTACATGCAGCGGTACCATCCTCTTCTGGTTCTGATAATACTAGTCATCGCCAGATCGAATACAAGGCCTAGCGACAATAACAAATTATTCCATGCAAATTTCAACATTGCTGGCAGTGATGCCGATTTCAAATGGTTAATTGTGTACATGCACTATCAATAAAATCATGCCAGAGGTTTGAGTCACTTATATATATTTTCTTTTAAATAATCAGAAACTAGTTGAGATTGAATTATAAAAATTCATCTAACTTAGATGTTTATGTTAATCGTGAGTGCTGACCCAAATTAAAAAAAATAAAAAAGCGGAGCATAATTTGTTGTTTGCTAATTTGTGATGCAAAAAAATAGTAATTGATAAGGTAAGAAAAAAATATATCAATTAACTAAAAAATAAGTTAGTAGTCTATTAATAAACAAATCTTCATTTATTTCCTCTATCTTAATAAGAAACATTTATCATTTTTATTAAAGTTTCATAATTACAGTTTTTGTATATGCAACATAACGTTCTATATATATATTGTAACACCCCACTCCTGCGTGACCCGAACCCGACATCGATGATGATATCCAAGTTCGTGCCCCGCGAGGGTAGCGTGCTACATCAGTCAGACGAAACTCAGTATAAATTTTTAGTATAAATCTTTTTTTTGACTATATTTATACGCGCGGAAAACAGTAGACAATTTGAGCCCACGTTAATTCGTAAATATTTTCAGTCATTACAAACGTTCAACAATAATTTAAAATAGCCATTAAATGCACAAAAATTCACAATCAAATTGGGCCCGCTATAAATACAAGCATTATTTGACAGAGATTGCGAAATACAATTTTACGGGACACTAATGCAGATGCGAACTGATCCCAACCTTTATCTTTCACTTGGATGCAGTAGGCATACTCCCGTGTCTAACGGGGTACTCTTCAAAGCCTGAAAAATAGATGCAAATTTTGGGTGAATTTTGCGAACTCAATAAGGAACCATTATCGATGGTTCGCCCAATTCATGCACCACACAAGCAAATCACAGTTTAGGTCACAATAATACAGTCAGAAGTACCATATCATTATACATAAGCAAATGACAATTGTATAGGGCATTCTTGCCTTTTTCTCATTTACAGTATTCAATCAAATATGTATGCAATGCATATGTGACACTTTCCCATTTTATTACAGTGTTGTGACTGAGCGCTTAAACAGTAAATAGTAGACGCGTCTTAGGAGTAGGAGAGCCTTTTGGGTATGCACTATCTCCTTTCGAGCTCGAGGTTCTTTTTCAGTATCAGTGGTACTCCGGTCACAACTGTTATTATCAATTCATACATTTATGTATGAAATGCATATGTCCCATGTAACCAGTACATGTATCATACTTCAATCCATGTATCGCATTGTGGATTGTATCGCAATGTGTTACATCATAACAAATAGTTCACAATTTTCCAATTTAAACCGTACATAGATCACAGTAAACCCATGTATCAC
>JANZLX010000002.1:8098440-8111526 GCA_025531955.1 Erythroxylum orinocense | reverse complement strand
TCATTCACTTTCTAACTAACTAATTTAATCAATGCTACTTAATTAATGCTAACTCAATTTTATTAATGCTTTAATTTCCCTTAATCATGCTTAATTAAATAACCTGCTTACTTAAAAATAAATAAAAATATTTAGGGCTAACAAAATAACTTGAGATAAGCAAATCTTTTACTTGATGGAAGTATAATTTAGAAGACAAAATAGTAGATAAGGAGTCTACTCCTCCATTCGGATGATACAGCAAAGGCTTTCCCCTCTGAGCATCTTTTCAAAGTCGTTACTGATTTCAAAGAATGGCATCGAGTGATTAACTTTTCTAGTTCAATCCCCCACATCACATGGTAAATAACAATGTCAACGTAAGGCTTGTTTCTCGCAATTTTGCTTACTTGGTATAATCAAATATACTTGTTTACCTTGTTCATGTATTTCTGAACGATAGACGGAAGACTAGAGCGAGGCTTGAAGTTACCAAAGAAGCTACCTTTCAGAGTCCAACAGATTCACAGAGTTTGTCTTGAAGACCAAATCCTTATGAGGGAGTCCAACCAGAGTAGCAACTCCCCAATCCTACCATAATTATATATCCACATTTTAGTGAATTTGCCATTTTATCATAATTGGCTACAAATGGTTTGGGGTTAACGTACATCATGTACACAGTCGAACGCAGAATCATAGCATCAACATCTCCCGTGCACTTTACATTTCTGTTGACTCCCCCTTTGGTCAGCAATTATCTCCTATTGCATTACACAATTCAATACCAACTATCTCCTATTGCATTTTTTCTAACACATTTTTTCTAACAAGTGGTATGAAAGCAAGGTTTTAAAAGATTCTTATTTTTTGGATTTTGTTTTCAAAGTTCGAATCTTTCATGCAATTTTTGGGAAGATGTTTTTTCTGCAATTTGGGAAGATGACTACTGAAAAGTTCGATGTTGATAAATTCAATGGATCGAATGATTTCATTATGTGGAAGATTAAGATGAGGGCTCTTCTAGTTCAATGGGGATGTTCAAAGATGTTTGATGCAGAAGGTAAACTGCCTGAAAAATTGTTTACGGAGGAGAAGAATGAAATTTTGGAGAAGGTGCACAATGCAATACTGTTGAGTCTAAGCGATGAAATGTTATGCGAGGTGGCGTATAAAACAACTACTGTAAGATTTGGTCTGTCACAAATCGTTTATGTCAGAAGCAACATTTGTGAAGATGGTGTAGCAATGTGAAGGATGTTATGCAGTCTAAAGAATTAAAGAGAAAGTTCTCTAGTTCTAGTGAAGATGGTGTACAAGTAGGTCTTATTATTAGTAAGGGAAGGAACACTAAAAGAGGTAGTGGCGGGAGAGGTAAGTCATGTTCCAAATCAAGGGCTAAAGCAATTAAGTGATTTCTCGGTAAAGAGAAGGGGTACATGAGGAAGGGTTGTCCATAACAAAAGGAGAGAAATAAGAAGAAGGAATCAAGTAATAGTGGCAGTGCTGTAGTAGTACAGGATAACTCTGATAAAGGAGAGGGTAATTTTGTTTTGATTGTTAGTACTTCTAGTTCTAAAAAAACATTGGCTGTGGACACTAGTGCATCTTATCACATAAATTTCTCAGGTGAATTGTTTCATTCATCAAAGAGTGGAATAGCACAGTAAAGTTGGGTGATAATAAGGAGCTTAGTGTTGGATCCTGAAATTTTTTTAAAATTACTTATTATTTGTTTAATTATTTATTTATGTTTGTTTTTTGTTTAATTATTTATTTTTAGAGTTGAGTCATTAATTTAGTAAGCATGAATAAACATTGAAATTTTGATGGAAAGATTGGAATTTAGTTAGAATTAATGTGGTGTTAAGTGGATTAAAGGAGTTAGAGACATAAAAGACAAAAGAGGGGATAAAATTGGAAGAACAAAGTAAGTGAAGGGAAAAAATGGCAAAAGACCAAATAAATGGCCTTGAATTAAGAAAGAGAAGAAGAGAATAGAGAAAGTCGTGGAAGAGAATAGAGGAAGAGAGAAAAATGTGGGAGAGAAAAAAGAAGAAGAAAAATCATGGGAGAAGAGAAAAGGAAAGAAGAACAAAAGAAGAGGAATCATCTTGTTAAGGTAAGCTCCATGCTATTTTCTTCTTGTTTGGTTTGAAAAAGGAAGTACAAAAAAATGGGTTTTTGTGTTGGGAATGATTGGAGGAAGAAGATGATTAGGAGACCTATTTGATTTTTAGGGTTTCTAAACTAAGTTTTGGCTTTTCTAACCTAGATGGACCATGGGTAAGTTAATGTTAGACCCAATTTAGCAATTATTTCATTTGTTATGATTTTGGAAGTTTTAGGGGTTTTATTGAATTTGATTTTAATGGAAATTTGGTTTGTTTTAGGAAATTAAGAAAAACCTACCCAAGAGCAAGAAGAAGGGCATAATTGAGTTTGGATTTTCAAGAGTTATAAGGTGGGTAAAATATTTATGGTTATTGTGTAAATGGGCAATGTTCCTGTATGTGTGTGTATATGCATAAATTTCTAAATTGTGAATTGTTGTTATGTGTTTTATGTTATGTTATGCATTAAAAGATGTATGACATTTTGATAGTGAGTATGATCATGTTATGCCATTGAATTGTGTCATGGAATTTTGTATAACGAAAAAGAATGAGAATATGAAATTGTGATTGCTTGAATTGAGCATGAGAGTTGATTGTGTTTGGGCAAGAGTGAAACCGTTTTGTAGTCATGTGCACGTCGAGAAGATTAGTGATCCTTACAAGGCATTTGGACAAACTCCAAGATAGTTAACTTTTTTACTAAGTTAGTGACTAGACTTTTGGATAGCTTTATAAGCATATCAAACATTGAGCATCCAATGTATTTTTTATGTTGTGTTAAGATTTTGATGCAATGTTGATAATTAAAGCTATGTATGAACTTCATTTTGATTTAGAAATGAATTGAAAATTGAAGAAGTTTCTATTGTGTATGTTCCTATCTATCTTGTAGTTGTACATTTCATATTTCAAGTCTTTCATAGGGGTAAGATTATGTACTATCTTTAGGGGAAAATTTGGATTAATTTAGACTGAATTAGACAAAGTTGTCTTCTTAGAAATTGTAGGTCATCCTTTTAGCTTTCCAACGGTGTAAAGTATGAAATTTTTAAATATCAAAATTAAGAGATATCTGCATTATAATTGGTGATGCTGCAGGCGAGATATACACAGGACAGCTATGAAAAAAGGATGAGAATTAGTGAAATTGATGAATCAAATGAGTAAAGATTAAAGGATTTAATGAAACAAGGTTAGTGGTTGGATTGATATGAAGTGGTATTGCACTAGAAAAGGTGAATTTGAGAAAATTATGAATGAAAGTAATGTTAAAATGGATGTAGGAACCATTGGAGAGGCTTTAAAGGGGCTTGCATATCCCCTATATCCGTTAAACAGACTTTAGGTCCGTTAAATGGGCCTTCTTGGGTCTGTGAGGACCTGTAGCCTCACCCATGACTGTTTAATGGACATTATGTCCATTAAACGGACCTTCTCATATCTGGAAACCACGCCAGGCCTGGCTATGTCCGTTTAACGGACATTCATGGGACAACTACGGTAAATTACAATTTTGACCCTTTTAGAAGAAGAATCTCACTTTGAGTTCTTAATAAATTGTAGATCTAGAAGTCCTCTTTCAAACTGTCTAAAAACAACCTCAACCCGACATCTCTAATGAAAGTTATGAAAATTGCACCAAAACAAGTACAATATGATTGAGGACATAAACATGGTTGATTCTTTTGGCCATAACTTCATCATCCGACCTCCAAATGAAGTGATTCTTAAAGCAATGGATTTATAACACACTTTTCTATCTTTCCATAAAAATTGATAAACTTTGGTATTGAATTCAAAATGATTGATGGAAAGGAAATGGGAGTTAATTGAAATAATCCTACAAGGAAACCCGCTCACCCTTTATGACTCAGGAAAGTTAGGATCTGGAAACGAGGTCCAGCACTTAGTGTAAAGGGCAGTGGTTCAGTGTAGATTAAGATGAAAGATGGAATTATGAGGACACTTGATGCGTGGTATATTCATGATCTGCAAATGAATCTGATTCTTTAGGTACCCTAAACAAACAAGGGTATGGTTTCTGTATGAGTTGGCAATTACCTTATAGATGGTAGTGCAACACGGAATGGGATTGTAATCCTCTGGTGAGGAAGGTTTTTTCCTTTTAGGGACAAGACATATGTAGGTATGATTAATTTCCCTTAGCAGCCTACAAGATAATAAACTTTCTTTAACCACTTGAGAAAATAGTATGCCAATGATTTGCCATGTTTTTTGAAAGAACCAGGCTGTGAATCCATCAGGCCCTGATGCCTTGGAAAGATTCAAATTGAACAAGACTACCTTGATATCATTATCGAAGAATGGAGCAATCAGGGAGTTTTTAGTGTTGCGATCAAGTACATCATCAAAAAAACCTCTTGATGTCGTCTATCTGAGAGGTGTGAGATTAAAGTTCCCACCAACTGTTCAAAATAAGCTCTGGTTAGAGATAATAGGAAAGTCTTATCAAAATGGGAGACACCACAATTATCTTTCAGCTCCATTATCTTGTTGATATTTCTCCTTGCCGAAAGAGAGGCATGAAAAGTTTTATTTTTCATATCGCCATCTTTCAACCACTACACTTTTGATTTCTATTTAAGGATTGAATTGTGCATTTGTAAAGCCTCCTGATACTCCCAAAGTAAAATTGCTTTAGTAGTCTTCTTGTGAGCATCATTAGCATGGTTATAGCAATTATCCTAGGCTTCCTTGAGCTTAATTTTGAGATCCCTTAATTGTTGCATATTGGAACACATAAAACTCTTCAGGGCAGATTTCAATATACACAATTTCCATCAATTGGTAGGGTTTGTAGCAGTTTATATGCTAGCACCAGCATTTGCTCACTAAGCCGAGAAACCCACGTTGATGTGCTAGGCCATTATAAAAGTGGAATGAAGCACCCCTATAATTTGTGCTTGATTAATTCTGGATGATAATATATGAATAGTCTGACAAGAGATTTTCTCCTAAATGAGCAAAGGATTAAGGATAAACAGCTAGCTATGGGGGATTAACTAGTGCTCAATCTAGTTTCTTGTGTATCATGTACTGACCCTTTTGCTTGTTTGTTTATGTAAATAACCTCCCATTAAAGCTAAGATATGTTAGCTACACTTTTTGAAGAAAGTTTTCAAGTTCCCTTCCAAATGATGAATATACACCTCTCCCTCCTTCAGCTTCAAAATTAGACCTAAAATAGTTGAAGTCACCGATTGTTATCCATGGAGTTAAATTTGAAGGTTTTATTTGCTAAAGATTGGTTCATAATATCCCCCTCTGAAATTGAAAATTTTAAGTGTAAATCAATGTTAAAGCAAACATCATATTGGTACTTATGAGTTAGCAGACTAAATGAATGTGCTGAGCACTCTACCTTTGCGCTTGCACCAAAACTCTCTTATTATGATAGAAATATAATATTCTTCCATTGTAATGAGAAGATATGTTAGTAATGATATACCAATCTGTGCCTAAAAAATTGGATAAGTTAGATAGCTAATAAGCTTTTATTTTTGTTTCTAAAAGGCCATTATACACGCATTGCTTTCCAAAATATGTTCTTTGACCATAGTTTCTTTAAAAAGGGTCATTGAGCCTTTTAACATTCCAAATTAGCATCATTAGGGGGGACTTTCCTGTTGTTCTGTTTTTAGCCTTCCTTCTAGCTGATTTTCTAGAGGACGCATCTGCTTCATCAGGATCTTTTGGTCTATCCTTGTTTTTAGTTATCCCCTTTTGGCCTCTTGTATTTGCTATTATTAGCATTTAAATTGACAGCTTCCAACTGATTGTGGTCTCCCATATTACTCTGCTCTGCAGTTGCCTCAGTAGTGATTTAGTCTACATTAAAATTGTTGCTTTGACCTTCAGTAGGTATTGAATGATTTTGTTTTACAGGTTCACTCTCGTGCAGTATTATGATAATCAACTTTAGATTCATCATTAGTAGTGTCCCTAGTCAATTTTTCATGCCATTTGGTTTTGAAAATTTTTCCTATAGGCTTTCAACATTGTTTGGTTAAACTAGGCTTCCACGGATATGAAATAAGTAGTTCAACTTGTGCGACTTCACCATCATCTACCATCTTCATGATACGTTATTTATCTAGTAGATCAGCATTTTCGCTTACCTCAATAAAATTTTAGCAATGCAATTCCTCTCTATATTTGTCATTTGAGTGTCCATACACAATGGTTTTCCTATCGAGCTTGCTAGATAATTGAGGCCTTTTAACTTCCAAAACTCAATAGGGATACTGTGAAAATTAACCCAGATGGGGAATACATCTACGCTTCCTCTGTCCCAATCTAAGTTAGGCTTCCATTTCTATATAGACATGGGTTGGCCTCCTATATGCCAACGTCCCATCTCCAATATTTCATTAAGATTTTGCTCAGATGAGAATTTAAATAGAAAATTACCATCCTCTATGAGCATCATTCTCTCAAGGCCCTTCTTTCCCCACCTTGCAATAGCCTAAGCACTAACTACTGGGAATGATGAGCATTTACTCCAAAAAAATCCCACTAAAGTTGACGCCCATGCCTATACTCCAGCTTGGAGTAGCTCTTTAGGAGGAGATAATACTCCATCATTTAGTACATTTGGATAGTGTTTGAGCAAGCCCTTTCTAGGATAAATGTGCAGCCGCCTCTACTAGGCTCCTTGGTTTTGGGTTGGTTCCTGCTTGTCAATCTCTTCGCCAGTTGGTACAACTAGAGTATTTGCAACTTTTTTCCTTTTGACCCCAGATGATAGTTCTGGGTATTCCTCAAAAGTCAAGGGAGGGGGTTTGGAAGCCCTCTGCTCCTCCATTACCTAGGCCTTAAAAGGCCTTAACTCAACTAAAAACTCAAGAGCTAGAGGAGAACAGTGCTAAGAGAGGACTTTTGCAAGCGCGAGAAATTAGTCTCCAATGAAGCAAGTCTGATAAGGGTATGATATAAAATCACTTTGGAATTTTTGAAAATTGTTGAAAACTTGAAATTGTAGGAGTTGTTGGAATTCTTGAAATTCATTATGTGTTGGGCTTTAATGTTAGAATTGTTTGTGTTAGTTTAATTTCAATGTAATTTAGGCATGGTCAATTTTAAATTAATGGATTGGAAAAGTTGAATTTGAATATGAAATGTGGAATTATTTGTGTGAGTTGGTTCAATTTCATATAATTTAGACATTATTAATTTATGAAGAAAATGAATGGATTGGAAAATCTGAATTGTTTGTATGAGTTGGTTCAATTTCATTACAATTTAGGCATTTTCAAATTTTAAAGAAAATTAATGAGTGGAAA
The DNA here is from genome assembly GCA_025531955.1 of Erythroxylum orinocense. Lineage (NCBI taxonomy): Eukaryota > Viridiplantae > Streptophyta > Magnoliopsida > Malpighiales > Erythroxylaceae > Erythroxylum > Erythroxylum orinocense. The sequence continues at coordinate 8,104,127 of JANZLX010000002.1, read as the reverse complement.
AATTTGGGTAAAAAAACTGAGAATGTTGATTAAAATTGGTGAATGATAAATTGCTAAATTAAATCTAGGAATTACGATGTTAGTAACAATATTGATTAAAATTAGTTAAGAAAACAAACTAATTACAATCATTATAAATTGAATTGTATAAGTAAACAAAATATATTAGTTTATAGTTGAATTATGAGATTACACATAGTAAGTTGTAAACTTATAGTTGTAAGTTATGATTGAAGTTAAATATGTTATAGTTGTGAGTGTATGTCTTTGGTTTATGGTTGAATGATGTAATCATATAAAATGAGTTATATTATATAAGATGCATTGAATTGTTGGTTCTTGACTTATTGGTGAATGATGTTAGATGAAATTGAATTGTGTATGATGTAATCATACAAATGAGTTATATTATATAAGATGGACATGCGTATTATGTAATTTTATATATGGAATACTTGAATTGTTGGTTTTTGACTAATTGGTAAATTGTGTACTATATAGTCATATAAAATGAGTTATATTATATAAGATGTATATGCGTTTTATGTAATTGTGTATGTTGAATACTTAAATTGTTAGTTTTTGACTTACTAGTGAATTGTGTTAGATAAATTTGAATTGTGTATGATGTAATCATACGAAATGAGTTATATTATATAAGATGTATACGAGTATTGTGTAATTGTATTAGTTTAGACTTTGAGTTAAACAATAAATATTTTATTATAGTAGTAGATAATGAATTATGTGTTCTTTATTTTAAAATATATCTTCATTTATTTTTACAAATAAATAGAATAAAGATCAAGTACTCCTGATCATTTAACCGCTTCAGGAAGATACAATAGTCCAGCTTGGGCTCATATTGCATTGGTCCCCGATATGAAGAACCATACTATTTGCTTGTTTTGTAACAAGCATTTGAAAGGTGAATGAATAACCAAATTAAAAAAGCATTTTGTTGGGGTTAAAGGAGATGAGGAACCATGTAAAAAATATAAGTCATGATATGAAAGGACAAATGAAAACTTTGCTTGAAGAGTATCAACACGAGAAAGATAGAAGGGAGAAATTTAATTATAAGATTGGTAGTGGAATTTTGTTTACTGGTGTTCAGGATGATAATGAAAATGTTGTAAACGATAGTATTCCTACCTAGCAAGAACATAATGTTGCATCTGGACCTAATGTTAGAAAAAGAAGAAGAAATGTATGAAATTTTGTTGCACCATAAACAACTCTTAGAGCACAGCCTTCAATACATAGTCTCATGCAATCAAGAGAAGCAACTCACAGTGTTGATATGGCAATGGTTAGATGGTGATATGATTTAGATGTAGCATTCAATGCTTCCTAATTTTAATATTTTTAGCCTATGATGGATGCTATAGCCCCTTACAATCGAAGGGCTTTAGTTAAGTTTGTTATAACCACTATTGATGACTATAGAGGTAAACTTTTAAGTAGCTATGTTTATGAAATCAAAATCTATTTAGAAGAAAGAAGAATGGCTTAGCTTACGTAAGGGTGTTCAATCATATGTGATAGTAAGACAAATGGAAGACATGAGCTTATTATTAATTTTTTGGTTTATTCTACAAAGGTCTCAATATTTTTGAATTCTACTGATGCATCTAGGCTTATTAGGAATGTTGATACTTTATTAAAAATATTTGATGAAGTTATGAATAAAGTAGGGCTAGAAAATATTATTCAGTTCATTACTGATAATAATTTCGCTTATAAAGCAGCGGGAAGAAGAATACAAAGCAAGTATAATTCTTTTTTTAGACTCCTTGTGCTGCACATTGTATTAACTTCATACTACAAAATACAGGGGACGTTAAGTATTTTCTTATTATTGATAAGACTGTGCAGAAAGCAAGAAAAGTGGCCAAGTTCATTTATGATTGCGCATTTGTCTTGAATTTAATTAGAAAGGATTTTACCAATAGTAGGAATTTATGTCATCCTATTGTTACAATATTTGCAATTTCTTATCACTTTAGTGTTTTATTATGATGAAAAAAGAGCTAAAATAGATGTTTGCAAGTGATAAGTAGGTTACATCTCAATATGTTAAGTCTAATGCTGTATTGGAAGTTTCTAGAATTATAATTGAAGAAACTAAATTTTGGTCCCAATGTCAATTTGTCATCTGAGTTTGTGAGTCTTTGGTAAGGGTGCTTCGTTTGGCCGATAGTGATGAAAAGGCAGTGATGAGTTATTTTTATGATGCCATGGAAAAGGCAAAGGAAGCAATCAAAGTCAATATGAAAAATAGGTCTTCTTTGTACACACCTTATCTTACAGTCATCAATGAGAGATGGAAAAGGTAACTTTACTCTCCATTGTTTGCATCTAGGAAATTTTTGAATCCTAGACTATTTCAGACTAAGTTTTACAAGGAAAGTTGTTGCCAATGAGATGATCCAAGATCTCCTAAGCTCACAAATGAGGATTTATAAAGAGTCTTTTGGAGATTTTGGGATGCCAATTGCTATTTTTCACTTTTGCCAGTTATTGAAAATTAATTATTACTTCATTTTGTTTATAACGCTACTTTTATTGTCTTACGACATACATTTTTGTTGTGGGACTAATTCAGAAGTGGTATTCCAAAATTGCAAAGGTTTACAATTCGACTTCTAAGTCAATGTGTGATTGTAACAGACTGTGAAAGGAATTGGAGTACATTTGAAATCATTCATTACTTCGGGAAAGGTATGTTATTATCATTATTAAGTTAGATATAATTTCTTATAACTTTTTAATGATGTAATTTTATTGCTTACTAGGACTTTTAATAGAACAACTTATTCAGTAAATCCAATTTGTATTGATAATATCGATCTTACAGAGGATTGGGTTCCTGAGGAACCGAGTTTGATAGATGAGAGTGATTGACATACTATTTGAAGCAATGAATTTGAATGATGGTAGTGATGAGGCTCCTCTTAATGATGAGAATTTTGTACCAAAAGAGAATTGAGATCAATGCAGTTATAGCGGGTATCCCCCTCGACGATTTAGTGAAGTTCCAAATTGTAATTTTTCTTTCTTTTAATTTTACTTATATTTGATGTATATGTTAAATTCTATATAGGCAATGTAATTGTAAATGTTTTTGTTTCAAGTTTCACTTCTATTGTAAATTTTTTTGTTTCAAGTTTCACTTCTAGTTGGTTGTTTACTCATCATGATCTCTTGTTGTAAATTGTAATAGGTAGAGAGTTAGGAATACTTATTGTTCTTTTTATTTGATTTTATGATATAATTATTATTTATTATCTGATGAAATTGTAATATTTTAAATACTTTGTATTGTTCTTAATTTTATATTTATATGTTGAATTAATGATCTTTTTTATATTAATTATTGTTATCATCTATATGTGAAATTTTTGAAAATTAACGTTCATAAAAACAAATAAATTGTTGTTCTTTTAAATGTTTACTAATATGATTTTTGTAGACAGGACTGATGTAAAATTAAAAAGTATACAGTAAAATATTCTAATGGACTATTTGGCAATTTTTAAATAATTCCAGGACTATTTTTATAAATTAAAAAAATTACCTGAAATGATACTCGGTATTGACTGATACCGGCATAATACCATATCATAGCCCAATTTGGTACCAATATCAATACGGTGTTCATAACATTGAAATATACACAATAGCCAAAAAATCTAACAAACAATCAACATTCAACGAAACGTCGTACCTTGAGACAGACCATATGTATTATATATCAACATTACATTTGCAAGCGATACCCAAGTGAATAGTTGTCGCATGTTGTCCTTTTCCACATTTGTTCGTGCAAATATTATTTAACTGAAAGTCTAAAACATAAACTTAAACTACTACAAAAATAACAACAATAATTTAGTAAAAAATTTGTTAAATCATGGGATCTAAGGAGATTCAGTAATACATAGCCTTACTCCTAACTAGTAAAGAGATTATTTCTAAATAACCCACATGAAAAATAAATATAATAAACAATTAAATAATACAACAATAAAAATAATAATAATAATCAGGCTAGGTAGGAAAAAGCTGAGGCTAAATCCCTAAGAGGTTATATTACTGTAAATGTTTTTGTTTCTGGTTTCACTTCTAGTTGGTTGTTTCCTCGTCATGATCTCTTGTTGTAAATTGTAATAGTTAGAGAGTTAGGAATATTTATTATTCTTTTTATTTATTTTTTGATGTAATTATTATTTATTATATGATAAAATTGTAATATTTTAAATACTTTGTAGTATTTTTAATTTTATATTTATATGATGATTTAATGATCTTTTTTATATTAATTATTGTTATTATTTATATGTGAAATATTTGAAAATTAATGTTAACAAAAATAAATAAATCAACTAAACAATCAACATTCAACGAAATATCGTACCTTGAGACAGACCATATATATTATATATCAACATTACATTTGCAAGCCGTACCCAAGTGAATTGTTGTGCCATGTTGTTCTTTTTTACATATTTGTTCATGCAGATCTTATTTAACCGAAAGTCTAAAACATACACTTAAACTACTACAAAAATAATAACAATAATTCATTAAAAATTTTGTTAAATCATGAGATCTAAGGAGATTCAGTAATACGTAGCCTTACTTCTAATTAGTAAAGAGACCATTTTTAAATAACTCACATGAAAAATAAATATAAAAAAATCTGAAATAATATTTGTTTTATGAAGAAATTGTAATATTTTAAATACTTTGTATTATTCTTAATTTTAAATTTCTATGATGATTTAATGTTCTTTTTATATTAATTATTGTTATTATTTATATGTGAAATATTTGAAAATTGATGTTAATAAAAATAAATAAATTATTGTTATTTTAAATAGTTATTATTATAATTTTTGTAGACAGGATTGATGTAAAATTATAAAGTATATAGTAAAATATAAAAATGGATTATTTTACAATTTTTGAATGATTCAAGGACTATTTAATAAATTTAAAAAGTTATCTGAAATGATACTCAGTATTGACCAATGCTAATATATTACCGTATCACAATTCAATCTGGTATCAATATTAAAAAAATCAACTAAACAATCAACATTCAACGAAATGTCGTACCTTGAGACATACTGTAGCGCCCCACTCCCGCTGACCCGAACTCGACATCGAGAGGGATGTCCGACCTCGTGCCCGCACGAGCGGTGTGCTAGAGCGGTCATTCAGTCCATTCGGTACAAATTTCAGTTCAATTTAGTATCCGATCGGCACAGGCGTGCGAAAATCTAGTCAGTCGGTCGGCAATACATTTCATAAAACAGTACATGCATATGCGGATAAGAAATACTCCTCGGCCAATAATGTTTTAAAACAGTACATGCAAGTATTACTGATCAGTCCAATTGACGTTCATTAATCAATCAGTCACTCATTACCAATATACCGATTTCAGTGGCCCATTTAGGGCCGAACACTAATACAATGGTTCGGAAAATTACAAATGACAAATTAGACAATAAATCAATCAAATACAAGAGATAGACATAACTGATCCTGACCACTATGCAGTAGGCATACTCCCGTTCACCGGATGGGTATTCTTCAGAATCCTGAAAAATATTTGCAAATTTTGATGAGATTTGCGAACTCAGTGAGTGACCATCATCGATGGTTCACCCCGCACA
>JANZLX010000002.1:8055868-8098340 GCA_025531955.1 Erythroxylum orinocense | reverse complement strand
GCTGGAACCCGTCATACTTACTGGGCTTAGGGCCTGCTGTATAGAGGATGGACCAATCGGCCAGTGGGTTGTCTTGGGTGAGTCCGGGCCTTGCACGGTCGGCCCGACCAGTCTTAAAAGTAATATTTAAAATTAAATTATGCAAATTTTAAGATATTAATTATTAAATTAAACAGTTTAGAGAATTTGATTCTAAATTAAAATTTTTCACGAAATTAGTTATTTTGAATGTATTATTTTTGTAAGAATCATATAAAAGAAAAAGACCAATTAAACACTTTAATTTTTTCTACCTTAATTAAAACAACTCTACGTACGAGGAAGCTTCTATTTCTGTGTGCTTTAAAAAAAAAAAATTCCCACGCGAGACTTACCAGTACCAACCTGGAAGGATAGAGTTTGGGACCCACTCAAACGATCTTTCCGCTGATTGAAATGGTTTTGCCCAGAGAAAAAGAAAAGGAAAAAACCAAATATTGATTGTTTTTCCTTTTTACCATTTAAGTTTACAAATTTTGGGTTTGGGGTCTTCGAGTTTTGAGTTACCTTGCCTTTCCTCCTTTCCCATAGTTTATACGGAACACAAAGCTTGAAACTTGAAAGGAGGGAGGGGCGTGACGACAAGAGTGAAAAAACAGAAGGTGAAAAAGCTGTCATTTGTGAATTTCCCATCTGGGTTTTTGCTTATAATCTGTCTTTTCTCTTAGGTCCTTGGCAAAATTTCGGATTCTTCTTCTCTAAAAGGCAAAGCCTATCTGGTGTTGGTAACTTTCTGGTTAAAAGTTAAAAACTAACGTAATTTGTGTCGGATTTACAGCAATCATTTGTATCTGTGTTGTGTCTGGGTCATTGTGTGCGAATGTTCTTCGGTTTACCTTTCAAATACATTCCCTGTATTTGAATGAGACGAGAGAATTTTGCACTCATCTTAGCCTATAACCAAATTCACCATTTATAAGCACTGGTTTTGGAGGTCTTTTCACATCACCATTGCTACTCGTACCAATTTGGTCGATGTTTCTCTGACAATGAGATCAAAGTCACAGCCTCTTTGAGACTTCAAGCCAAAAGAGAAGAGATTTTTCTTTAAGCCATATTTGGTTGATCTATTGGTTTGATACATCGGACTCGGAGTACATTGAGGTTGAAGTAACCCGAGATGCCACCGTCATTCGATTGGTGGTCCAGGGAGAGTCACAGAGGCACGCCAGTGGTGGTTAAAATGGAAAACCCGAACTGGTCAATGGTCGAGCTTGAAGGACCATCGGAGGAAGATTTCTTGGTCGGTGACTCGCCGGCCCGTCACCGTGAAAAATCCCGGAACAAGAACGCCAAACAGCTCACATGGGTTCTCCTCCTCAAGGCCCACAAAGCCGCTGGTTGCTTGAGCTCCATTGCTGCCGCAATGGTCTCCCTCGGCTCTGCCGTCAAACGCCGGGTCCGTTCCGGCCGCACCGACATCGACACCGACGCCGACATGGATGCCGGTCGTGCTAACGAGAACTCGACAGTCAAAACTCGGTTCCAAACATGCATCAAACTCTTCCTGTGGTTGTCGGTTATCTTACTAGGTTTCGAGGTCGTAGCTTATTTCAAAGGCTGGCATTTTGGTGCTCCACATCTACAACAACTACAGTATCTCATAGCGGCGCCTTTTGGATTCAAAGACATTTTCGACAGTCTGTATTCACGCTGGGTTTTAATTCGTGTGGAGTACCTCGCTCCTCCATTGCAGTTCTTATCCAATATGTGTATTATTTTGTTCCTAATCCAGAGTATGGATAGGCTTGTCCTGTGCTTGGGTTGTTTCTGGATCCGATTTAAGAAGATTAAACCCATTCCCAAACAAGACCCTGCCGCCGATCTGGAGTCCGGAGAAAATGACTACTTTCCTATGGTACTTGTTCAGATCCCTATGTGTAACGAGAAAGAGGTGAACTTTTTAACTCTGTTTTTTATTGTTGGTTTTCAGTCAAGTGTTGCTGAAGTTGGTTGTTTAGTTAGTTTTAACTGGTTTTTATGTTGTGCATTAGGTTTACCAGCAATCAATCGCTGCCGTGTGTAAGTTGGACTGGCCTAAAGAGAAGATTTTGATCCAAGTCCTGGACGATTCTGATGATCCCACAACGCAGTTGTTGATAAAAGAAGAGGTGCATAAATGGCAGCAAGATGGTGCCCGGATTGTGTACAGGCATAGGGTTATTAGAGATGGGTATAAAGCTGGTAATCTCAAGTCCGCCATGAATTGCAGCTATGTTAAAGACTATGAATTTGTTGCTATATTTGACGCTGATTTTCAGCCCAATCCTGATTTTCTCAAGAGAACTGTCCCTCATTTTAGGGTATGTTGATTTCTTTTTGTGGTGTACTTGGTCTTTATTGGGGAGAAGTTGTTCATATGGAAGCTTGAAATTCACTTTGATATTTGGTTACAGGATAACGAAGAACTAGGGCTTGTTCAGGCGAGATGGTCATTTGTTAACAGGGATGAGAACTTACTAACCCGGTTACAGAACATTAATCTGGCGTTCCATTTTGAAGTAGAGCAGCAAGTAAATGGTGTTTTCATTAACTTCTTCGGGTTCAATGGGACTGCTGGTGTGTGGAGGATCAAGGCCTTAGAGAATTCTGGCGGTTGGTTAGAGAGAACGACAGTAGAGGACATGGACATTGCGGTCCGGGCTCATCTTCTTGGCTGGAAATTCATTTTCCTCAATGATGTTGAGGTATAGTCAGTTTTGTAGTGTACCATCTGAACAAAGTTCTCGGTTGTTTTTGTGACGGACTAGTAAGTTTTGCTGTTTGTTTGGTCTCAGTGTCAATGCGAATTGCCTGAATCATATGAGGCTTACAGAAAACAGCAACACAGGTGGCATTCCGGACCCATGCAGCTGTTCAGGCTCTGTTTGCCTGATATAATCCGGTCCAAGGTACAGTGATTCTTGAAAAAATCTTGACAATATTGCAAAATTCTCAGATTTTACTTGGTTCAATTTGCTAATTCTGTCCATTCGCTAATGTTTTGCAGATTAGCATATGGAAGAGATTCAACATGATCTTTCTTTTCTTTCTGCTCAGGAAGCTGATCCTACCATTTTATTCATTCACCCTATTCTGCATAATTCTTCCTATGACAATGTTTGTACCAGAGGCCGAGCTCCCAGCATGGGTTGTCTGTTATATTCCAGCTACCATGTCATTTCTCAATATCCTGCCAGCTCCCAAATCCTTCCCCTTCATTGTGCCGTACCTTCTTTTTGAGAACACTATGTCAGTAACCAAGTTCAACGCTATGATCTCTGGTCTTTTCCAGCTTGGCAGTGCCTATGAATGGGTTGTCACAAAGAAGTCTGGCCGCTCTTCTGAGGGTGATCTTGTCTCCTTGGCTCAAAAGGAGCACAAGCATCAACGAGGCTCCTCGGAATCAAACCTTGACGAAATGAAGGAGGAAATCAGGCAACAGGAACAAAAGGTTAAAAGTAAGAAGAAGCATAATAGAATGTACACCAAGGAGTTGTCTTTGGCTTTCCTGCTTTTAACAGCTTCAGCAAGGAGCCTACTGTCTGCTCAGGGAATTCACTTCTATTTCCTGTTGTTTCAAGGCATATCGTTCCTGCTTGTCGGTCTAGACTTGATAGGCGAGCAAGTTCAGTGAAGAATTCATACGCCTTATATAGATCACAGGTTAATATGGGTGGACACAGAAGTACAATTATCGGTCGAGTAACTCAAGCTTGCACGGTTATTACAGTAACCTGGCGGAAAGGCGCTTTTTCTTGAAGCGGCTTCCATTTTCGACAACCTCGACGAATTTGCCACCCAATATGAAGAATATGTCATGTTAATAGAGTTATTAGAATGCCTACAGTCTGGAGGGAGAGGCATTTCAGTGGATAATGTCTAGTGGTCATCAGTATATGTAAGATTTCCGTTTTTGTTTACGTCATTTATCAATTCTTTTGTTTATGGATCGATTCTTTTGTGAGAAAATTTATCTGTTAAAAGATGGAACAGGGGATTGTAGTAAAAGAACAGTTTCGAGGCAGGATCAGGATGATAGTATCTTCACTCAAATCTCTCGTGTTCAAGTTTCATTTTTACTGACAGGCAAAGAACCCAAATGAATTTTCCACTTGTGGATTTGAGTGCAATTTGACCTTTCTTCCATTCCTGCAAAAGATATGTGGATCATGGTTTCTCTGCAGTTGTTTTTCCAAAGTATGTGGATCATCTTTGATGTTTGTCACATGGGAATGATGTTTGTCCGATTCAGAGCAGAGGCCCCATTTCAAAGCTTCTCCTTTGACCAATAAAGGGGTCCAAATCTTCTGTATCCCTTCTCTGGCCTATTCTGTCCTATCTGAGCCATCTATTCACGTGGGATTGTAAGAGGATCCCCCCTGATTAATGTCAGCCGCCCGTATCTGGATCACTCCTGGTAGTGCGACAGATTGGGCTGGGCTTTAAATTGAACCGTTCGAGCTTGAGTCGTTTTAAAATGAGAGTGACCTTAACTTTCATATTCAAAAATTCGATTATCCTGATTGTGACTTAATTTATTAAGCCTAAACGCTCTAAGATATAGACTTTTTTAATTAAAATATTATTGTTTTAATTCTAAAATTTGGTCAACCCTCCTCTTTTAATTTATTAATTTTAGACCGTCGGATCAAAATTACTATTCCTAATTGCTATCAGAATTCAATGTTAACTTAGGCTTCACATTCCACAGGCATAAGGGGATCACTAATTATAAGGGCTTAGTCACATCTGTGATTGGGATTTGCTTGACTATTTCTTCCATGCCTCCGATTAGGACTATTATTTTATTAAACTAAAGTTGAGGATTCTTTTGTTATATCAAAAAATATCAGTCAAATGTTAAGCTTTTGTCCCAAACTGGAGCTGCCGAGTCTAAATCTTCTGTCTAATATTATGATGTTTTATTGTGTCCAATAAATCTCAGCTATTTATTTATATAGGTTCCGCGTGAGACCCGCAAAATAAATGGCTGAGATTTCAAGAGACGGAATAAAACAGAATAAAACTGGACAGAAGATCTGGATTCAGAACGACCGGCCTTGTTTGATTCGTTTGTCAGGATTAAATGTGTGCACCAGTTAATATAAAATATTGTATTAATTGATATAATTACTGGAGGACAAAAATTAATATTTAAAAACATATTTTGAGTTTGATAATTAATATGCTTAACATGTAAATAATTATTTAATAATTAAAAACAACACTAATAAAAATATATTACGTAATTCTTCAAAATATTAGTTTTTATATACTCTTTCAAATATTTTAAAAAATTAAAATTTTTATTTTTATAATTTAGATAGATTTATAATTAGGTATTTTTTCTGACTACTCAAAAATTTTGTTTATTACCAAAAAAAAAAGAAAAGGAACTAACGAAACTCTTGGCTTGTACGAGGAACATCTGTCTCACCTATGTTTCTTCGACCACTGTTTGTAGGTGAGAGGGTCTACATCGGATTTCCCTGTATCTACCGATCTATGTAGACGCTATGTGGTTATGTCTCTTTGTAGTAAATTTTCTTTGTGTGTCTGTATCTGTGGACGACTCATTTAATTTTGATTTCTCTTTTGGATCAGAAATTTGAAAGAGTGTAATAACGTACCGTCCACAACATTGGAAGTCATGTCACGGAGGCCGGCGATGCATCCGTCTCGTCGTTACGTCGGAGATGGCGGAGGAGGAGCTGGGTTGTTCGCTTTCAAATCCAGGTCGCAGCCCTCCCCTTATTTGTCCATTGCACTCATTGTTCTGGTACACTTGGAACATTTCTTCCCTTCCAAAATTCGTTTCTTTCGGCATGAATCTAAATCGTTTTTGATTTTTGTGTTCTTTTATTCTGTTTCCTTGGGTGGAACAACTTTTTAGGGGGCCATACTTGTGTTTACGTATATGTACAACGGCTCAGGTTAGTGATCAGTGCCATCAAACTCATCGAATTCTCTAATGTTGGAATGTACGTTTAGAATGCTGTTTACTGCAACTCATTGGTTGTGCTTTTGAGTGCATCTGTTGTTGTTTCCTTTGATAGGGGGATCTGGCAGCAAAGTGGTTGTCAGTCGGATTACAGGTAGTGTTCTTGGCAGAATTGGCTTTTTTCTTTCTCCATCTTAAATTATATTAATAGACAATGTACAGCATGAATTACATTTGATCGTTCTTTTCCCAGATTTATAAATAGCAAATTCAGTCTACCGCTTGAGTTGTTCCTATGACCTTTAAGAAGTTGGGTTATTACGAAAAAGTTGTATGTTTGATGTACTCTGAAGCTGTTACTTGAGGCGTAATGTTAACGGTAAAATCAGTGGATGGTTATAGGATCGAATTAATTGATGTAAGCATCTAGAGAATCGTGTTAATCCTCCTGATCTTGGGATTGACTTGTATGCAGGAGATTTCTCATGCACTGCAGAGGTTATGCGAGCAATTCCGGTTTTGAAGAAGGCATATGGTGATAGCATGCGCAAAGTTTTGCACGTCGGCCCGGATACTTGTGCCGTGGTATCACGATTGCTTACAGAAGAAGAAACCGAAGCCTGGGGTGTGGAACCCTATGATATAGAGGATGCTGATAGAATTTGCAATGCACTTGTAAGGAAAGCTCTTGTTCGTGTGGCTGACATCAAGTTTCCTCTTCCATACAGACAAAAATCATTTCATCTGGTAATTATCTCGGACGCATTGGATTATCTGTCTCCAAGATACCTCAACAAGACGCTTCCAGAATTGGCAACTTTATCAACTGAAGGTCTTGTAATATTTACAGGTAAACTAACTTTAGATTTCATGTGCAATCTGTATATGCATGTTTAAGCTTTTGTGACAAAAACGATCCTATATATGCTTTTTACCAGGTTCTTTTCATTATCATTTTATCACTATGATGATTAAGCTTTCTGTATTTAGTTTCTCATAAGACTTCCACCATCAAATCTTCATACACGCAGGTGTTCCAGGTCATCACAAAGCTAAAACTTCTGAAGTGTCTAGATTTGGAAGGGCAGTAAGTTACCAATCCGTGTTCGATCACACAAAATCTATCTTAATTAAAAGTTTCTTAATGTTCATCTATGATCTCTTGTGTGGTTTTCTGCAGGCCAAATTGCGGAGCTCTACTTGGTGGACGAAATTCTTTGGTCAGATCAACTTAGAACAAAATGAAGGTGGGAGTAATAAGTTTGAGCGGGCTGCAAAGACATTGTCCTACATTCCCAAATGCCAAATTTTTCACCTCAACTCATTGCACTGATACATTCTCAAGTAGAATCCGAACTGTCCCTGAAGGTTTTCATCTGCATCAATCATCTTAAATTCTTTATACAATGTTCCTCAGAGTTAACTATATTGTTTGATTACTTTTTCTTACAAAGTCCCATAATTTGCACTAGTGGATTGTTACTGCAATTTTTGAGGTAGACCATGGATCAAGATCGATTGTAACTTATTTGTTTCTGTAAAGTGGGCTAGATTTATATAATCAATTGATTCTTCTAATTTGGATGATCTTTGCTTCTGTGTGATTTTACTTTGTATCAATTGAAATGAATTCTTCCAATACATGATAAATCAGTCTGGACTTAATTTGAAATCAATGGACTAAATCTAGTTTGATCATATTCAAATTTAAGCTCAAATATTTAAGTTTGAACGAAATTAAATTTGATCAAATTTTGGACTCAATTAATCATCATAAATTAGTTAAGTTCGGCTCGAAATTAACCAACAAAACTAAGTTTAAACGGATTTGAGTTCGGTCTTTTAAGGATCCTAACCTGACATAAATTGGTGTTGACAATGATACTGATATGATCCACACCTCTGAGTTGGAAATTAGTAATTAGCAAAGAGTGCATGTGATCTACATCTTCACCAGGAGCTAAGATTGCACAAACTGCAAGCCACCTTTAAGCCATGGAAATTGGTCTCTTATTTTCACTTGCCATGAAATGGAGGGGCCAGTTTCTTGGGGTGCTTACCAAAAGTCCATGAATCGGTTTCCTTTCTTTGAGGTTGTTTGTCCGAAAGCAGATCCTCCGCAACAAGCTTTTTGTTTCTTACCTTCCGTTGTACTAGAAACCATTACATATTTCAACAGGAATAAATGAAGATCAGAGTAAATTAGTTGGCGTTATTATAATCTCTCAAAGTTGCATCAGTTGTTTTTGAGAAAGACGAATATTCATCCTTATAAGCTTCCAAGTAAAGGTCCAAGCAGTGCGAATAATAAGATAAACCATCAAAAACAAGTGATGATGACTAAGTGAGCTCGAGAGTCCATGGTCAGAGCTGCCTGTCCCCTACGTAGTGAAACAGGAAGCAGAAACAACGTTAGGTTGGTCTGGCTAGAAACTAGCAATGGTGAGACAAAGGATGTTGGGACTTTTAAGACTTCAATGTTCGGGTGTCTGGTCTCTGGTGCCACTACTGCAAGGTAGGGTTCTTTCATTGATGGACGTGGAATGTGTTAGTTGGGACCAAAGTGGTCAATTTTGTCTCCATATGCATACACGTGTAAGAGTTTTTTTTTATAACATTTTTAAAATTAAACTAGAAATTTAACTATTAAAATAAACGGCTAAGGTTTAAAAGTTTCAAATCTGGATTATCATAAATTTAAATTAAATGTAATCCACAATCTAATTTTTTCTTTGTTATCATTTTTACTAAATGTTGTATTTTTCTTTTCTTTTTAGTACAAAAACGTTTTTAACTCATATTTTAAAAAATTAATTTAAACTCTAATATTTAATAATTTGAAAAAATTCTTTATGTTATAAAATATTTTTGAATAAATTTCAATTTGACATGAATTTACAAAATTATTAAAATAATGAAACAGATTAAATAAACAATGATTTCAATTAAGTAGATTGGGAGTTTGATAAGATTCAAGTTATACTATTTAAGTCTGGTTTAAGTCATTTAAAATAATATCATTTTGATTTAATTTTTTTAAAAAAATATCTTAGTGTTGAGTATATCAAATTTAGAAACTAAAATTACGATATTTAATAAAAATAAACTAACAAATTTTATGTTATAGAAGTTTGGGACCATCTTTAAGTTTGACTCGTGATCAAAACCCAATAAACTTCAATTAATCCCTCATTTGTCCACTAAATGGCACAAAACGTCTAATTGATCGTCCCTATCTGTTGAAGACGCTAACTAAATGCTGCATATAAGTCATGTCAAGTGTCCGTTTTACTACGAGGAGATCAAGGGCAGAGAATCAAAGTCAGCCATTCAACCAATGAAGTATAGATTCTTTGTACATTACGGCTATCATTAAACGATTGTCTTTCTGATACGATTAGTCATTAAAATTAATAGTAATAATTGAAAAAATGAATCCATTCAAATTAATTGCAAAAAAAATTAAAAATTTAATTTTTTATTTGATTTATTTTAATAAATTTTATTATTAAAAATTAATTAGTTAACTAAACAATTTTTATAAATTAAATAAATTCTATAAACTATAAATGAGTCAATTTTATAAATTATAAATATGAAAATTGATTGTATTAACAGAGACAAGGATTTTGAATACCATTTAGTATACCGTACTGGACTAAAACCGCTACAAAACAAATAATTGATTATACAGAGTTTAAATACTGGTTGGTATCGGTCCGTTTCAGATGATATCAGCCGGTATTTAAAATATTGACCAAATATGACCGGTATCAAAAATTTTAAAAAATATGGGACTTTTTACAAAATTTTCAATACTTCTTTTAAAATTTTCAAAAAGTTTTATAATCTCCTCTCTCTCTCTCTCTCTCTCCTACCTCTTCTTTCCATTTTTTTCAAAATTTTTTAATTAGTTATTTTATTTACTTCATTTTTTATAATTATTGTAAATTTTTAAATTTTTAAATAATAAAAAAATTATTACTAATAATAGTTATAAATTAAATAAAACTTAAAAATAAAATATTTTTATTATTTTATATAATATTTATTAATAAAGTATTAATAAAAATATTTTATTTTTAAAATAAATAATTTATTATTTATAAACTAATATGTATTATATATATTTAATTATTAAATTAAAATTTGTATATTTTAAAAATATTTTTTAAATTTAATTATATTTATTAATAATTATTAAATTAATTTTATAATTTAAATTAAATTTATGATTATTATTTATTATTATAATTTTTGAAAATAAAATTAAATATATACAGTATAAATATATAATATGATAATGAGCTATTTTATAATTTTTAAAAAATTATTTTATAAATTTAAAAAATTAGTCAAAACGATGTCGGTATTGATAAATTACTAAAAAATTATTTTATAAATTTAAAAAATTAGTCAAAACGATGTCGGTATTGATAAATTACTGTATCAAAATTTAATTCAGTAACAATTCGATATTCGAAGCATTGATAGAGACCGATTTTCGTTGGATGAGTCCGGCGGTGTAAATTTCAACTTTTACCTGACACGGAACAGCAAACTTTCTGGTCTTCAAGGTGTTTGAGATGATAAATGATAAATCAACTGTGAAAAATGTTTATTTTTTCAAGAAGAAAAACTATAGCGTGTCAGTTCTACGTATACGCGTCAGTTCCATAGATGGTTTGCAAGAGAAGAAGCGAATTCATCCCATCGACTCTGACAAACACATAAATACGATTTTCCTGAAAATGGTGGAAACAGACACAGAAGAAAGTTTCAACCATTTCGACTTTTCCAGATAGGTGGCCTCATTATGGAGCTGTGAAGCTCGTGGGGCTGTGGCAACTGGCAAGCCCACCATATATGTACGTTTGTGCTATCCTTCCATTATCCGTGCTTAGCTCATGCTTACCAAATTTCCACAAGCTTCTCCGTCAAAGTTTTCAGGATTGGAATGTCAAAAACTATATGTACGACCTCTGTGTCAGACTCCGGTCTCCGGATGTAATCAAACCAATTAAGCTGATTATTTTCAGAATATGGAATTTCAAAAAAGCCGACATGTACGTCCACTTTTCTTCGTTTCAACAGTTTTATGCAGCCTGAATTTATACCTTCACGTGAACGGATCCGGGTATTTAGACTTGCTTGTTTCATTTATATCGTGAATCAGATCTACCATCTTTACTTGAACTTGAACATAAACACACGGCGTTGCTTCACACGAACTGCCCTTCTTTTTAAGTCCTACGCGTATCCAAGTTTTCCACTCTGGAAAAGTGTAAACTTTTGTCAAACCCGTGGACTGTCTTTTTGTAGCTTTGAATAGCCCAGAATTTCAAGTATGAACAGCTACGTGAACTTCCTTGGCAGATTATATATGCTTAGCCTTTTGTAATCTATGTGGTCAAACCTGAAACCCACAACTTCCCTATTATCGGAATACGTTACATGAAAGTTAAGTCTCAATAGTTTTCATAACTTTCAGAACAATTGAAGTATCATATGAACATTTGACAAAAGAGAAGCTATAAGATTTCTGATATTGTTTGTTGTCTGTGTCTGTGTCTTTCCAAAGGGATGAGGGTTGCGTGGTCAACAACATGGGTGCCATGCAGCTCTCAATGAATGAGCTTGTTTTGATTTGGTGGCAAGAAATTTCACAAGTATTAATTATTACAATCTTGCTCCGCAAAGCCATGTGCTTCATGCACCATATGTTCTATTTGGCTTTACAACAATTTTGGAGAAGGGCAATGAAAAACCTGGGATGAAAACTTCATCACTGGATATTTTCTACGTAGTGTTTTTACATACCAATTTTACAAAAATAACATTCTTTAATATTTATAACCGACCAAAAATTTTTTAATCGTACACTCGTCCTTGCCTTTTACAAAGAATCCATACATACTCTGCCAAATTCTTGGTCTTAAAGCTACGGTACTACATAGCAAAACCCTAGTTGTCTTCGGTTTCAATTTCTAACTGAACATCATTGTCATTGACATTGACATGTTTTCTTGGTTTAATTTGGGTACGAATGAGAAGTGGCATAAGCTGGCAAACTCAAGCTCCAAGGAGGGGGCCATGCAACTAGTTAGAGATGTTCCTTAGCTAAAAGCTCTCTACACACACAAACGTGAAAAGGACAGTCCACTACTTATTGTAAAACTGTGGGACGTTTTGGAATAGATACTTAGCCACAAGGAAATTGTAGTATAAATATTTAGCTAGCCACCAACCTTATCCTGTCTTTGTGGTTAGGTATTGATTCCGCTCCATTTTGCAAGGAAGTAGCAAAAGTTTCAGAATGACCCAAAAAATAGCTACGGGGTCATTGAAGTTCGGTTGTGTCATAATGTGTTCTGCTACACGAGTACAAAAGAGTGAGAAAACTTTCCAATTTGCCCTACATAATTGACGGAACATTATAAGGCCCTGAATGGTGTCCTTCCAAGGTGCTGTTTGGTATTCCAAGAACACAATTACAAGAGTCGGTTTCAATACTTGTTGTCTTGCATTTCCTGGTTGAAACTAAGGACATTGTTTTCCAATCCCATTCTAATGTCTGTGGCTTCAATTTCTCGAGTTCCAGTCTTTATAAGCTTTCACGTACCTTGTAGGTATAGGGTAAGGGAAAGTGGGACTTCAAGTAGGTAAAGAAACATGATAAAAACAGAATAAAGGTCACCCTAATGTTTCAAAAACGAAAATTAAGTCTATGCCATCTTAATGTTTAAGTATGGAGGATTAATTATTATTATATTTTAGTACTTTAAATCAGTGTTAATACATTATAAATGAATATTTTTGGGACCTAAAAATTTATTATCTTATACGGAGTTATTAATTTATCAATAAATAAATATTTTATTAATTTATCGATATATTAATATTTATTAATTTATAGAATAATTTTTATTTTATATATTATATTTGTCAAATTAAACAATTAATTTTTTCCATAACTAAGAAAAAAATTAAATAATTAATGATGGCGCACTGTATTTAAGTTTATTAATCTTGTCAAAAATAAGTTTATTAATCTTAGGTTAGCGTGATTCAAAATAGAGTGCATATAGATACATTAGAATATGAAATGTTAAAATATGAAGTATTGTGCATTGTTTCAAGTACACAGTATTGTATAAAGTTTATAACTAGATACATGTACTTTAACTTCATATATCAAAATATAAAAATTCATATATTATATCTTCTCTTCCATGCACTACAAGAAAAGTAAGAGTTAGCGACGGAAAATTACTGACGGAAAATAAAACGTAGCCACTAAAGTCGACGTGAAAAATTCATTTAGTGATGGAAAATAAAACGTGGCAAATTCGCGACGGAAAACTTATTTCCGTAGCTAAAATCGACGTGAAAAAATTTTGTTTACCGATGGAAAATAAAAAGTAGCCAATGAGCGACGGAACACCTATTTCCGTCGCTAAAATCAATGTGAAAAGATAGAGGGAAGGCGGTAAAATAAAATTTAAAGGCGGGATAATAAAAGTTAAAATTTTCGACAGAAATTTTCCGTCGCTATTCCGTCGATAAATTTCGTTTAAAATATCAGACCACCCCTTAGTAATTAATGACAATTTACATAATTATGACCTATACATTTATTACACATAGTACCTATTTGTCAGAAAACACTGCTGAAGTGACTTGCCACTATTAACAGGGCACCTATTTGTGAATGGATGGCTTGGATGCAAGGGGAGCAGGGGGCACAGGATTATTGGGTACAAAGGATCTGAAGGGCTATTAGCAGTGATGTTGAGTTGGATTATATTTAAAAAAATTTAAGGATTTGGTATTTAATTATAACTTTCTAAAATTTGTATTATTATTTGAGAAATTGTAGAAAATTTAAGATTTTTATAATTAATTTTTATTTTAAATTAAAAATAAGACTATTAAATAAAAATTAATTAGTTTATTTAATTTTATAAAAATTAATTAGTTTACAAAAATTAATCGATTAATTAATAAATACATTGATTTATCTCAACAAGTGTTATTAAAATAAATTAAACTAAAAAATTAAAAATATAATTGAAGATTGATCGATTTATTATGTTTACGGTTAGACCAATTGCCATTTTTTAATCATTGCGTATAATAAATGATAATTAATTCCATATAACTTGAATGATGCAATGTCACATTTTGTACTATCAATAAATAGATGTTGCTAGGTTAATTACGATCATTGAATTAATTTAACATCACAATAATTTCATATGTAAGTTAAATTTTTTAAAAATTTATAATATTTTTTCCTTTTAATCGTCTATTAATTTTACCCTCAATCCAATTTCCCTTCTATATGGACATCTACAACAAGTGGTCTTTTTCCATCTGAAAGAGTTCATAGAGTGTCTTTAAAATAAGTATTGCATGTTTAAGAATGTTAAATCAGTATAACCCTTAGGTTGCCCTTAATTAATAGGTGACGACTTACGAGCGTGTCTCAAACGTGGCAAGAAATCATTAGGTTTCAAAACCAAATACAAATGAGGCACATTCAAAAACATCTGAGGAGGCAGTAAGGGGCTAATATACGTGGAAAGCAGATAGAGACCATCAGCTGATCTAGTCTCTATTGTGGTCTAAACAAAACAATTAAATTCTATCTAGACCAATTAAAGGCAAGCACACCCCGTTGACAAGTCTTCTAAATCCGAGTTACCCACTTGGTTCATAGATAATTCAGAATAAAAGGCGTCCAAAACAAGAAGCCTAAAATTAAGTTCGTTAATTCTAGGTATCCCCATACAAGATCCTAAGGTTGGTCTACACTTTAATCTCAAGTATGTCGCTTGATTAATTTTTCCACAAATTAAATTCTATTAGTTATGGCATTCAATCATCTAAGGTCTTAATCTAGGTGATCAAGCTAAATTAGGACTAAATATACCTTCAATCAAGCAAAAATCAATACCACAAAAATTATCCTAATCCAATGTCAATCTTAACCTTAATCGAAAAGACAAACTTACTCACATAGATTCATCAATGTAACATAAATTATGACAATAATATATGGTTACATTGATTAAATCCACACAATTAAAATAAATAATAACTAAAAATAAAGTAAATCCCAAAGATAATTGTGGTTGCTAGGATTAAAAAAAAGTTTTAGCCTATGCTCTATAGTATCCATTCCCAGTATGACATCTAGCCCCTTTAGATTTAGAGGTAGTAAGTCCACTATCAGTTGAGCATCATCGATGAAAAGCTCACAATCCTTATAAACTTGACTTATAATCACATTCCTCCCTAGAGGAATACTAATAATTAAAGGAATATCCAAAGGCCTCAAATCAACATCATGTAATGTCATGCTTACAGAAACAAATGAATGTGTGGAGTCAGAATCAATCAAAACATATACTTCAGAATTAAATAACCCAACCATACCCGTGACAACTTCAGGTGCGGCTACAGCTTCCTCTCTAGTCATGGCGAACACCCTTGCCTGTGCTTGACCCCTTGGTCTTCCTGGAGGAATAGCCTTGTTTCCAACTCCAGAACTGCCTACCTCAGTAACTGGCCTAGTCTCCATTGTTTTTGCTCTCTTGGGGACTTGCAACTGCGACCCCTCTTGTTTTTTTGCTTGGAGACAACCCCTGATCATGTGTCCCTTCTCTCTGCATCGGAAACATGCTCTAAGTAGCTTAAAGCATTCTCTTTTGTGAAGCTTCCCATAATGCTCACATTGAGGTTTTGTGTATTTGCTCCTCCCCATCCTTTCAGTGCCTCTTACACTTGAGGCTTGCCTCGAGACTGCTCTTGCCTGCTTGTTCTTGATAGGGCCACTACTTCCCATTTCACCCTGAGTATGGTAACTCCTTATACTCCCCTCAGGCCTTGGAGTACTCATTCCCTTCTTAGAAGACTGCTCCATGTTCTTCCTCTTCTGGCTCACTTCATTCCTAATATTCTCCAGCTTCTCAGCCTGGAGTGCAGCATCTACCAATTGCTGGTAGTCACAGAAATTATGGATCAGAAGTTTCTCCTTGATCAGTTGAGAGAGATAGATATTATCCTAGTCATGGATTGACTTACTAATCATAGGGCTATCATAAACTGCTATACCAAGGAGATAGTACTAGAATCTCCTGGTCAACCGAAAGCAGTTTTCAGAGGAATTAATCAAGCAGTGCTAGCCAAATTGATATCATTTGTGAGTGTATTGAGGTTGATGCAAGGAGGATGTGAGGCTTATCTAGCCCACATTATGGATACTAGAGCTGAGCAGAATGTATAGGATATTCCCGTGGTTTGGGAATTCCTGTATGTGTTTTCCACTGAGTTACCTAGCTTACCTCCAGATCGAAAAACAGAGTTCACAATTGATCTAGTTCCAGGTGTTGCTTCTATATCTATTCCTCCATATAGGATGACACCTATAGAACTAAAGGAGTTAAAGGCTCAGTTATAGTTGTTATTAGAAAAGGGGTTCATGAGACCCAGTGTTTTGCCTTGGGGTGCTCCAGTGTTGTTTGTAAAGAAGAAAGATGGAACTTTGAGGTTATGCATCGATTATAAGTAGCTGAATTGAGTGACAATGAAGAATAAGTACCCGTTGCCTAGAATTGATGATTTACTTTATCAGTTACAGGGAGCTCGAGGTATTCACTAAGCTGGATTTGAGATTGAGATACTATCAGTTGAAGATAGCAAAGGCTTATGTACCTAAAAGTGTTTCAGGAGCAGTTATGGGTACTTCGAGTTCTTAGTAATGTTTTTTGGGTTAACTAATGCCCCGACAACATTTATGGCCTTGATGAATAAGGTGTTTCAGCCCTACCTAGATAATTTTGTGATAGTATTTATCGATGATATTTTGGTGTATTCAAATAATAGAGAAGAGCATGCCAGACATTTGAGAATAATACTGCAGATTATGATGGAGAAACAACTATATGCCAAATTCAGTAAGTGTGAATTTTTGATGGATCAAATAGTATTTTTGGGGCATATAATGACTGAATAAGGCATAAAAGTGGATCCTAAGAAGATAGAGGCAGTGATGAATTAGGAAGCTCTGAGGAATGTGTATGAAGTCCGAAGCTTCATAGGATTGGCCAGATATTACCGGAGGTTTGTCGAGAGGTTTTTTTTGACCTTAGTCCCTCCGACAAAACTTCTGAGGAAGAATGTAGTATTTAGGGAATGAGGAATATCAGAAGAACTTTGAAAAGCTAAAGCATCGATTGACTATGGCATCAATGTATAGTTAGAGGATATGTGGTATATAGTGATGCATCGCATAAGGACTGGATGTGTATTGATGTAGTATGACAAGGTGATCGCCTATGCATTGAGACAATTAAGGTCTCACGGGATTTACTATCCGATACACGATTTAGAGCTTGGTGCGGTTGTCTTTGCTTTAAAAATATGGAGACACTATTTGTATGGAGAGACATTCCAGATTTATATGCCAAGGCCCCATCTCTAATATTTCGTAAAGATTTTGCTCATATGAGAATTTAAATAGAAAATTTCCATCCTCTATGAGCATCATTCTCTTAAGGCCCTTCTTTCCCCACCTTACAGTAGCTTAAGCACTTTACTCCAAAAAAATCCCACTAAAGTCGATGACCATGCCTATGCTCCAGCTTGGAGTAACTCTTTAGGAGGAGATAGTACTCCATCTTTCAGTACATCTAGATAGTGTTTGAACGGGACCTTTTTAGGATGAATATGTAGCTGCCTCTACTAGGCTCCTTGATTCTGGGTTGTTCTTGCTTGTTAGTCTCTTTGACAGTTGCTGCAACTAGAGTATTTGTAGCTTTTTTCCTTTTGACCCCAGTTGATAGTGTTGGGTATTCCTTAAAAGTCAAGGCAAGGGTTTTGGAAGGCCCCTACTCCTCCATTACCTAGGCCTTGGAAGGCCTTAACCCAACTGAAAACTCAAGAGCTGGAGGAGAACAGTGCTAAGAGAGGACTTTTGCAAGCGCGAGAAATTAGTCTCCAAATAAGCAAGTCTCATGGGGTATGGAAGTAAAATCACTTTGGAATTGATGAAAATTGTTGAAAACTTGAAATTGTTAGAGATGTTGGAATTCTTGAAATTCATTGTGTGCGTTGAGAATTTAAGTTTGAAAGTTAGAATTGTTTGCGTTAGTTTAATTTCAATGTAATTTAGGCATTGTTAATGGATTGGAAAATTTGAGTTTGAATATGAAATTTGGAATTATTTATGTGAGTTGGCTCAATTTCAATATAATTTAGACATTATTAATTTATGAAGAAAATTAATGGTTTTGAAAATTTGAATTGTTTGTATTAGTTGGTTCAATTTCAATATAATTTAGGCATTGTCAATTTTTGAAGAAAATTAATGTGTTGGAAAATATGGGTAAGAAACTTAGAATGTTAATTAAAATTGGTGAATGAAAAATTGTTAAATCAAATTTGGGAATTACAATTTTAGTAACAATATTGATTAAAATTAGTTAAGAAAACAAACTAATTATAATCATTATAAATCGAATTGTATAAGTAAACAAAATATATTAGTTTACGATTGAATTATGAGATTACATAAAGTAAGTTGTAAACTTACAGTTGTGAGTTATGATTGAAGTTGAATATGTTGTAGTTGTGAGTGTATGTCTTTGGTTTATGGTTGAATGATGTAATCATATAAAATGAGTTATATTATATAAGATGGACATGCGTATTATGTAATTATATATGTTGAATACTTGAATTATTGGTAAATTGTGTATGATGTAGTCATATAAAATGAGTTATATTATATAAAATGTATATGTGTTTTATGTAATTGTGTATGTTGAATACTTAAATTTTTAGTTTTTGACTTACTGTTGAATTGTGTTAGATGAAATTGAATTGTGTATGATGTAATCATACAAAATGAGTTATATTATATAAGATGTATATGAGTATTGTGTAATTGTATTGGTTTGGACTTTTGAGTTAAACAATACATATTTTATAATAGTAGTTGATAATGAAATTATGAGTTCTTTATTTTAATGTATGTCTTCATTTATTTTGACATATAAATGACATATAAATGGAATAAAGTTTAAGTACTCCTGATCATTCAACCACTTTAGGAAGATACAATAGTCGAGCTTGGGCTCATATTGCATTGGTCCCCGGTATTAAGAACCATACTATTTGCTTGTTTTATAACAAGCATTTGAAAGGTAAATGAATGACCATATTAAAGAAGCATTTTGTTGGGGGTTAAAGGAGATGAGCAACCATGCAAAAAAAAAAAAAGAGTCATGATGTGAAGTGACGAATGAAAACTTTGCTTAAAGAGTATCAACATGAAAAAGACAGAAGGGAGAGATTGAATTATAAGATTGACAGTGGAAGTTTGTTTACTGGTGTTTAGGATGATAATGGAAATATTCAAAACGATAGTTTTCCTAGCTAGCAAGAAGTGAATGTTGCATATGGACCTAATGTTAGAAAAAGAAGAAAACAGGTATCAAATTTCGTTGCACCACAAACAACTCCTAGAATATAACCTTCAATTCACAATGTCATGCAATCAAAAGAAGCGACTCATGGTGTCGAAGTGACAATGGTTAGATGGTGATATGATTTAGACGTAGCATTCAATGCTTCCCAATTTTAATATTATCAGCCTATGGTGGATGCTATAGCTTTTTACAGTCGAAGGGTTTTAGTTGAGTATGTTATAACCTCTATTGATGACTATAGAGGTAAACTTTTGAGTAGCTATGTTTATGAAATTAAAATTTATTTAGAAGAAAGAAGAATGGCTTAGCCTACATATGGGCGTTCAATTATGTGTGATGGTTAGACAAAATAGGAGATATGAGCTTATTATTAATATTTTGGTTTATTCTGTAAATGTCTAAATGTTTTTGAAGTTTATTGATGCATCTAGGCTTGTTAGGAATGTTGATACTTTATTAAAAATATTTGATGAAGTTGTGAATAAAGTAGGGCTAGAAAATATTATTTAGTTCATTACCGACAATAATTTCACTTATAAAATAGCAAGAAGAAGATTACAAAGCAAGTATAATTCTTTTTTTTTGGACTCCTTGTGCTACACATTGTATTAACTTTAGACTAAAAAATGCAGGGGATGCTAGGTATTTTCTTATTATGATAATACTGGGTAGAAAGCAAAAAAGGTGACCAAGTTTATCTATGATTGCATATTTGTCTTGAATTTAATGGGAAAGGATTTTACCAATGGTAGAAATTTATGTCATTCTACTGTTACAAGATTTGCAATTTCTTATTACTTTATGTTTTATTATGATGAAAAAAGAGTTAAGATAGATTTTTACAAGTGATAAGTAGGTTGCATCTCATCGTGCTAAGTCTAATGTTGGATTGGAAGTTTCTAGATTTATAATTGAAGATACTGAATTTTAGTCCCAATGTCATCTGAGTTTATGAACCTTTGGTAAGGGTGCTTCGTTTGGCTAATAGTGATGAAAAGGCAACAATGAGTTATTTTTATAATTCCATGGAAAGAGCAAAGGATGCAATCAAAGCTAAATTGAAAAATAGGTATTCTTTGTACATACCTTATATTGCAGTCATCAATGAGCGATGGAAAATGCAACTTTACTCTCCATTATTTGCATCTAGGGAATGTTTTAATCCTAGTGTCTATTTCAGACTAAGTTTTACAAGGAAAATTGTTGCCCATGAGACGGTTCAAGATCTCCTAAGTTGATAAGTGAAGCTTTATAAAGAGTCTTTTAGAGATTTTGGGATGCCAATTGCTTTTTTTTTTTTTTTACTTTTGTTACTTATTGAAAGGTAATTATTACTTTATTTTGTTTATAACGCTACTTTTATTATCTTACAACTTGCAATTTCTTTGTGGGACCAATTCGGAAGTGATATTCCAGAATTGCAAAGGTTTGAAATTCGAATTCTAAGTCAGTGTGTGATTGTAACAGTCTGTGATAGGAATTGGAGCACATTTGAGTTCATTCATTACAGAAGAAGGAATAATTTGGAGCATAAAAGATTTCTTCATTCGATACAATTAAAGCTTAGGAAAAGGTATGTTATTATCATTATTAAGTTAGATATAATTTCTTAATGATTTAATTTTATTATTTACTAGGACTTTTAATAGAATAAGTTGTTCAATAAATCCAATTTTCATTGATAATATCAATCATTTGGAGGATTTGGTTTTTGAAGAACCGAGTTTGATAGATGAGAGTGATTGACATGTCATTTGGTGCAATTAATTTGAATGATGGTGATGATGAGGCTCCTTTCAATGATGAGGATTTTATATCAAATGAGAATTGAGATCAATGCAGTTATAACGGTTATCCCCCTAGACGATTGAATGAAGTTCTAGATTTTTATTTCTCCTTTTCTTTTAATTTTACTTATATTTGATGTATACGTTAAATTCTATATATGCAATGTAATTGTAAATGTTTTTGTTTCAGGTTTCACTTCTAATTGGTTGTTTCCTCATCATGATCTATCGTTGTTATTTGTAATAGTAAGAGAGTTAGGGATATTTATTGTTCTTTTTATTTAATATTTTGATGTAATTATTATTTATTATATGATGAAATTGTAATATTTTAAATACTTTATATTGTTCTTAATTTTATATTTGTATGATAATTGAATGATCTTTTTTATGTTAATTATTGTTATAATTTATATATGAAATATTTGGAAATTAACGTTAATAAAAATAAATAAAATTTTGTTATTTTAAATTTTTATTATTATAATTTTTGTAAACAGGATTGATGTAAAATTATAAAGTATACAGTAAAATATACTAATGGATTATTTTGCAATTTTTAAATAATTTAAGGACTATTTCATAAATTTAAAAAATTACCTGAAATGATACTCGGTATTGACTGATATCGGTACAATACCATATCATAACCCAATCTAGTACTAGTATCGATATGGTATTCGTAGCATTAGAATATACATAATAGCAAAAAAAAAATCTACTAAACAATCAACATTCAAAGAAATGTTGTACCTTGAGACAAACCATATGTATTATATATCAGCATTACATCTGCAAGCGATAACCAAGTGAATTGGTGTGCCATGTTGTCATTTTTCACATATTTGTTCATACATATCTTATTTAATCAAAAGTCTAAAACATACACCTAAGCTACTACAATAATAACAACAATAATTCAGTAAAAAATTTGTTAAATCATGGGGTCTGAGGAGATTCAGTAGTACGTAGCCTTACTTTTAACTAGTCGAGAGACTGTTTCTAAATAACCCACATGAAAATAAATATAATAAATATGAAATAAGTAATCAACTAAATAATAAAACAACAATAACAACAACAGTATAATAGTAATCAGGCTAGGTAGGAAAAAGCTAAGGCTAAATCCCTAAGAAGTAAGTACTACATATTTAAAAGTTTATGCTAACTATAAGAAGAAAATGTTAAAAGAACCATAAGAATGACAAAGATCTCTTTATAAGAGATCCTTTATCTGTATCCTAATATATTAAAGTTCTTTATTACGGGTCATGTCCTCAACAATTTCAGCAGTATTATATCATTCTTGATCACCTCTCTCCAATTCTTTTTAGGCCTTCCTTTTTTTTTCCCCTTACAATCTCTAAGTACAATCTTCTGACATCTTCTTACTGAAGTGTCTGGGTGTCTCCTCTTAACATGTACAAACCCACTAAGTCTTATATCTCTTAAATTTTCAATAATATTAGTCAACTTTAATTTGCCTCTCACCTTTATATTTGTGGCCTTGTCTGTTCTAGTAAGGCTGTACATCTAATGAAGCATTCTCATCTCCATCATCATTAGCCTATGACTATGCACTTGTGTGATATGCTAACACTCCGCCTTATAGAGCAAGATTGACTTAATCGCTAAATGATATAATTTACCTTTAAACTTGAATGGTATATTCTTGTCACATGAAACTTTTGAAGTACTTCTCTATTTAAGCTACCTTGATATGATTCGGTTAACTAGGGCTAGAGATGGCAGTAAGTTTTCAACCCTATTAATATCTACACCACCTAACCCAAAAAAATGGACATGGAGGCTAAAAAAATAGATTTTAAATAGATGCTAAAAAAATAAATTTAGATATGAATTTAGATATGAGTCTAGTGATAACCCGAATCGATTGATACTCATACCCTACCCATTTTTATTAACTCTAATTTTTATTTTTCTTGAATATTTATAGTTAAATATAATAAAATATTAATATTTTATGAGAAGAAATAACTTTAAAATCTCCACTTTACTCCTCATTCCTCACCTTTTTCATCATATTTTATTTTCTTATTGGATGATAATAATGCAAATAATATGGAGATGGAGTTTTGAATGTTGTGGAGTTCACGCAAAGACAATTTGAAGCTTTGTATATTTCTGTCTTTATTCCAGTTCTTGATTGTGAAAAATATATATTGTCTTTGCACTAGACATTATGATTTTTATTATTCAAATTTTATGGTTTTTTAAAGACATACAAATCAAAATCTTGACTTATTATTATTAAAGTAATTTTGATTTGGAGCGCTGGCAAAAATCTGCTCTTTATATTTTCTATTTAGAAGTTGTATTTTTATGTGCTATAAAACCCGATAGATATCGAAAAACCCGAACAATCCAATGGATTTGGATATAGGTAGTAAATCGGAAAAAGCGATAGATTTTAAATGGATAATGGATTGAGTCATAAAAAATGGATATGGATATCGGTAGAGTAATACCCGAACCAAACCTACCCATTGTCATCCCTAACTAAGACTTTGTCAATTCCTTCATTGCTTTGGATGATATATCATAGTTAAAATACTCATTTTGTGGTATAAATTTTAAGCTAATCTTTACCTCTACATCAATAGCTACCCTATGCCTCAAAAAGTTACGCTTCACGTACTTAGTCTTATTCATGTTCAACTAAAGTGCTTCGACTCTAATGTGTCACTCCAAAGTTAAAGCTTAACATTAATACCCTCTTTTGTCTCATTCACTAAAATAATTACATCATCAACACCCAGTTGAAGTCTTGCTGAAGCATGAGGTATGGGGAGATCCGATAGTATGCAGCCGTACCCTACCTAATAGAAAGATTATTTCTGAGAGATCTAGATGCAATGTGTCCTAATAATATTAGAAAATTAAAAATAAATGTACATACATATGCCAAACAAAAATAATTAAATAAAATAATTAAATAAATAAGTCAACTAAACATAAAAACTAATAAAATAACTAAATACATAGATACATAATTGTGTGCATTATTAAATGATACCATTCCCTAGATAAAGCACAACATATTCAAAGAATACTTCCCTTGAAACCTTAGTCAAAATTAGCTCAAATAATTCCTTAATGTTTTTGTTTTTCAAGAGAAATTTGAAAACCCCTATCATACATCAAGACACATTCCTTTGGATAAAGAAGAGCTTTAGTGTAGGTCAATATCCAAAAAAAAAAAAACTAGAACTACAATGTAAGATTATCAACACGTTGGTATATTGCTACTTAAAGATGGTGTTTGTCTAGTCAAAGATGGTGTGTGCGTTATTCAATGACACCGTTAACTAGATAAAGAACAATATATTCAAAGAATACCTAACCCTTGAAACCTTATTCAATATTAGCTCAAATAATGCCTTAACATTTTTGTTTTCCAAGAGAAATTTCAAAAAACTCTATCATACATCAAGACACATACCCTTAGATATTTTTAGTAAGTTCATCGATTACTACTGTGAATAAAAAGAGAATCAAAGAAGAGCCTTAGCGTAGGCTAATATCGATTAAAAATACACCTAAACTATGATGAAAGATTATCAATGATTTTAAAAATGGGTCCGATCGGCCGGTTAGACAAAAAAAAATATGAACCAACTTGATTTTTTGTCCAGTTTGTGTTTATAACCCATGTGAGAAAATTGGTTAGTTAAGTAATAAACCAGCTGGTTTTCGTAAGAAAAACCACCCAATCTAATTAATAAATTATATTTTTTAAAAGTTTATATTTTTCTTAAAAATTAGTAAATTTGTTGAGTCTCGCTAATAAATTATTTTTTCAAATTTTATGTTTTTATTTATCTTTTTATACTTTAATTGAAAATTTTTAAAATATTATTATTAAAAACTAATTATTATTTTATCATAAATTTTTTAATAAATTAAATTATTAATAATTATATAAGTAATTTTTCTTAAAATAATATTTAAACTAGAAAATATATTTAAAGAACATTAAAAAGTTAAAATAAAATAAAATTCTTTTTTATTGACTTTGTTTAGACATAGTTCAATTTTCACGAATCTTTAATTTCTTATTTATTATATACAAATTTTATAAATTTATTGCCGAGTAAATCTAAAAATCGTAATTGTTTCTTATATCCATTATTTAAAACATTGAAGGTTTTCAATAGGTCGTGAACTGCTAGTCAAAGATGGTGTGTGCATTATTACAGGACACCGTTCCCCAGATAAAGAATAGTATATTTAAATAATACCTAACCCTTGAAAGTTTGTTTTTTGAAGATAACCCTTGAAAGTTGAAACCTTGGCTCAAATAATACCTAACCCTTGAAACCTTAGCTCAAATAATTCCTTAACATTTTTGTTTTTCAAGAGTCAAAACCCCTGTTTGTAGGATTGAAAAATGAAACCTTTGTCGAGTATTAGCTCAAATAATTCCTTAAGTGTATGTTTGATTCACATAAATAAGAATTTTATTTATGGTATATTCTTAAAATTTAAATAATCCTTTGTTTAGTTAGATAAAAATATCAAAATACTTAATCTTAAGATTAGGTATTTCTCAATTTTTAGAAATAACTAAAGTTCATCAAAAGGTATTTTTAATTATTTCAAGAATAGAGTTATTTGTTGAAGACTTTTTTATAATAATAATAATAATAAGAAATTTAATAATTAATAATAAATATAATAATAATAAGGAATTTAATAATTTATAATAATTAATAAAATTAATATTAATTAGAATAATATTAAATAGAATAATAAATAATAATAATAAGAATAATAAAATTAATAATAATAAGGAATTTAATAATAATAGAATTAATAATATTAAGGAATTTAATAATAATTAATAAAAATAATAAATCAATAATAATAAATAAATAATTAATAATAAGAATAATTAATGAATAATAATAATAATAATAATAATAATAATAATAATATAATAATTTTTTGATAGTTATTCTTTTATCGTTTTAAATTTATATTTTTAAATCAAATACTAACATAAAAATTATTTAACAATAAACTAAATAAAATAATACTTACTCTAGTATTTTCTATTCTACCTTCTAAACCAAAGAGGCTGTAATAGTTTTGATTTTAAAGAGAACGTATGATTCTTGCCATGACCGAGACGACAATGACGCCAAACCTTTAACGTTGGTCCATTTTGAGCCATGCTATTTTATTTGCCTTCTTTTAAACAAAATCGAAAAAATCAAAATTAATTAATAAATATTGAAAATAGTTGTTTATTATAAATCTAAATTATTATAAAATACGATATTAAATATCTATAATATTACAATTATACATATGTTATTTCTAAACATTTAAATAAAGCATTATATTATACATACATATATGTATATACATATTATGTGAAAATAATAAAACATTCTTAATTATTAATGGATTATAACCATGCATCCACAATATATTATAATAAAGCACCTATCATTTATTTCAAGTTATAAAAATAAAAAATATAACATAAATATATTTTATTATATACTTATCGTAAAGAAATTGAAAGGTTTAAAAATTTTACAATTAAATCGGTCAATCTAGTTAGGTTTTAAATCACTGAGTGTTGGTATAACCTAAAATTAGATATCAGGAATAATAAATAAATAGTCATTAAAAAAATGAAAATTTCTCTCGTATTCATTGAATATATTTTTTTCTTTTTTCTTTTTATTTAGTCTCAACCAGTTTTACAGATACCGTTCTATACCGACCGATACGTACGGTATATCCATTCCATTTGTACCGGCTTCGAGTACTGGTCAGTATTGGCATTTTTTGTTTGGTACCGACTGGTACATGTAATTCTGGAGAATACGGACCGAAACCCTAATTTTTTGAAACCTAAGGACTAATTTGCAATTTCTGAAACTTTTACCTAACCCAACCCCCTACAGTCTCTCAAACACTCTCAAAGCTTCTCTCTCGCTCTCACTGTCTCCCCTCCTTCCCCTATTTTTCTCTCTCACTCTCACCGTCGCTGACGCTCACCGTCGCTGACTCTCACCGCCGTCGTCTTTTGGTTTTCCTCAAATCTACCCCCTGGCCCCTGCATCTCTGCCTTTTCCACTCTCCCGAGTCTTGAACCTTCTTTTACCTTCACTCACCATTTTTTCTATCTCTCTCTCACTGAGTCTCACCAAATTCCCTCATTCGCCTCTTCATCTTTAACTGATTGGTGCCTCTCTGGCAGTGCTGATCTTTCCGTCATCCTCCTCAGCTCCTCCCTTGGCGTCCCCTAAAGATGCCACCATCTTCAACCTTCCACCACGAGGACAATCACAATTCTTCGCCAGTTGCTAGTGTTGGTTTGAAGAAGGAGAGTCGTAGATCAGGAAAATCTACACCAGAAGCCACCGGAGACTCGTCTAACCCGTCACCAACCCGAAGACCTGATGACCTGAAGAGTCAACCAAAAGACCCGAAGTGTTTTTGGGAGTGTTTTTTTTTGTTTTCGAATTTTTCCTACTTATTGTGTTGGATTGGAATTGGATGATTGTTATGAATTGATGATGGATTTGTTATTTTGTTGGAAGATGTTGGAAGTTAGTTTTAATTTGCGTGTATCTGAAATTTTGAATTGGTTGGATATGGAATTGAATTGTTGAATGTTCACATTCACGGTTTGTTTTGTCATTTGATATTGTGTTGGATTGGAATTGGATGATTGTTATGAATTGGTTGGATGATGGATTTGTCATCTATGGTTTGGTTGGATATTGCAATTATGAATATCACGGTGATGCTATTCTTATTGGTTTATGTGTGATGAATGGGTTGTTTGGTGAATTATGACTGATGAATGGGTTGTTTGGTTGTTTTATTATAACGAAAAAAGATTGGTTTATGTATGATTTATAATCGGGTGATAAGTTTTTGGATGAATGAAAAATGAAAATTATGAAATGCACAGAAATTGAATATTGATTCTGAAAGTAGAAAGTTGAAGTTGAAAACAACTTAAATTTAAAACATACATAAACATAAACCGATAATATTAAGGTTATTAAATTAGTAAAATTGTAATAACTTAAATAGTTAATTGACAATTAACGTTGAAAGTTTGTAACTTGTAAGTTGTAAATCAAAAATTGTAAATTTTTTTAAATATTTGGTTATCGACTTAAGGTAAATAATTAGTTAAGTATAAAATTATATGATTGAAAATTAATAATAATTCAGTTTTAGTTAATGATAGTATTTGCTTATTTGGGAATGAGTTATAGGTAAATAATTAATTGAGTATAAAATATATTGAACTTAAATTATTTGGTAATATTAATATATGTGTGTGGGCGGGATATCATAAGTATTTATAATAAATAATGTGTGGAAATAGTGATGTAATAAATGTATCCCAAAAAGAACTTTTTTGTTTTCAAATTGTGAATATGTTGTTATTGTAGGTTCCAATCATTTATACTTAAGCTTATTATAATAAAAATTAAAAATTGAAAAACTAACTTATATATTTAAGAACAAAATATAGAATGGTGTATATAATATTATAATTTGTTAGAAATGAAAAGAAGATTCAAAGCTTGAAATAAGAGAAAAAAAACATTTCCAAAGAAGCTATATCCTTCAGCTTGATCCTCATGTTATGAATAAATCTTTCAACTTGATCATTATGTTATAAATATATGTGTATGAACAAATGTATAAGATATGTCATTCATTATTTGGAAATTATGTAAATCATATCATATCCTTCAACTTGATCCTCATTTTTGAAACTTTGAATTGAAATTGTTGGAAATGGAAATCATCTATGTATAATTTGTGGAAGTTGGAAATGGCAATTGTTTAAAATTGCTATAAATGGAAATTGATTTATAAATGTATTGTGATTATTGGAAATGGAATTGGAAATTGTTGATAATTGTTGGAAATGGAATTGGAAATTGATGGAAATTAAATTGGAAATATGAATGTTTTATGATTGTTGGAAATGAAAATTGTTGGAAAAGGAAATGGAATTTGTTGAAAATTGTTGGAAAGGGAAATGAAAATTGTTTATAATTGTTGGAAATGGAATTGGAAATTGTTTGAGATTGTTGGAAATGGAAATAGAATTATGAATGTTTTGTGATTGTTAGAAATGAGAATTGTTGAAAATTGTTTGAAATGGAAATTGGTTTATGAATGTATTGTGATTATTGGAAATGGAATTAGAAATTGTTGGAATTGGAAATGGAAATGGAATTATGAATGTTTTGTGATTGTTGGAAATGAAATTGGAAAATTGTTTGAAATTGGAATGGAATTGTGAATGATTTGTGATTGTTAGAAATGAAAATTGTTGGAAATAGAACTGGAAATTATTGATAATTGTTAGAAATGGAATTGGAAATTGTTGGAAATTTTTGGAAATAGAAATGGAATTATGAATGTTTTGTGATTGTTGGAAATGGAATTGAAAATTGTTGATAATTGTTGGAAATGGAAATGAAATTATGAATGTTTTGTGATTCTTGAAAATATAAATTGTTGAAAATGGAAATTGTTGATGTATGTTTTGTGTTATTATATATGTTGAATGTTTTGAACTGTTAGCTTTTGACTTATAGTGAATTGTGTTCCATGAAATTGAATTGTGTGTAATGTAATCATACAGAATGAGTTATATTATATAAGATGGATATGCATTTTGTATACTAAAATTATGTGTTGTCTATTTTTATGTGTACAGATAAATGGAAGAAATTTCAAGTACTCCTGATTAACCCACTTCAGGAAGATATAATGATCCAGCTTGGGTTTATGTTGCACTAATTCCCGGTATGAGGAACCATACTATTTGCTTATTTTGTAACAAGTATTTGAAAGGTGGAGGAATTACTCAATTAACAAAACATTTAGCTGGGGTTAAAGGAGATGTGAAACCCTGTAAAAAAATAAGTCATGATGTGAAGTGGCAAATGAAAACATTGCTTGATGAATATAAATATGAGAGAGATAGAAGGGAAATGTTAAATTTTGAAAATGGTAGTGGAAGTTCGTTTTTTAGTTTCCATGGTGATTTTGGAAATGTTAAAGGTGGAAGTGGTAATGGTAGTATTACTGGTAGTGTTCCATCTCAGGCTCAAGAAGAAGTACCTGAATCTACTGTAAGGAAGAGAAAAAGGCAGGTGACTAGTTTCTTTGCACCATGAATAACTCCTGGAACACAACCTTCAATTCTTAGTGCATTGCAATCAAGAGATGCAGCTCACATTGTCGATATGGAAATAGCTAGATGATGGTATGATACAGGTTTGTCATTCAATACTTCTCAGTCTTATTATTATCAACCTATGATGGATGCAATAGCCTCTTATAGTCCAGGATACAAAGATCCTTCGATTGATAACTTAAAAGGTACACTTTTGAGTTGTGATGTTTCTGAAATTAGAAGTTATTTGGCTGAAGGAAGAGTGAATTGGGGGTACTTATGGATGTTCAATCATGTGTGATGGTTGGACAAATAGGAGGTAAGAGCCTATTATAAAATTTTTGGTTTATTCTTCAAATAGCTCTGTGTTTTTGAAATCTATTGATGGATATGGCCTTAATAGAAATACTAAGACTTTGTTTGTGATATTTGATGAAGTTTTGAATAAAGTAGGGCCATAAAATATTATTTAGTTTATTACGGACAATGATTCCGCTTATAAAGCGGTAGGAAAATTACTCAAAACAGTACTCGGTACTGACTGGTACTAGTACAGTACCGTACTATAATTCAATCCGGTACCAAGTCTGATACGTCATTTGCAACTTTGTGATCAAGTCTACTTAAGGTATTAACCTAAATGCAAGCAAGACATATCCAAATGACAACATGTGAATGATTATGAATTATGATTAAGGAAACACACTCGGTATAGTCATTGGGCATGCATTGAACATAACATATGAATATATGTGCACAAATGAATAAGTATTTGATTGATCGACTTTGTATTGTGAATTATGTATGAATTGTATGATTTTAGATACTCAAGTCAGGTGCCATTCAAATGTTGTCAGACCATCCAGGCAATAACATAAATTGGAGCGTATTGTGAGTCAACCTAGATGATCTACTTATGATTGATTTATTCTGTCTAACTTCCAATTATTGAATTGTTTGTGATTTGTTTATGAATTCCGAACTTTAATGGTCCAAGGAGTTTGATATTCGAGAATGTTTTGGAAGTGTTCTATTTGCATCTGAATTTTGAATGATATTTGTATACTCAACGAAATTGAATGCCAGACTTAGGTCTGATGAATATGAGATTCTGTCTGTGTTTCTAAAGGCGTTGTGATCATAGTAGCCAGTTTTAAAAAGCTTTAAGCTCATAATTCTGCACGTAGAGCTTTGCTCCGTGATTTCTATATCTAACTTAGCCCATTGGGCCGGTATTTGTATCTGTATCTGAAAGGCACTAAGTCATAACAAATAATAACGAATCTAGAGTCTCATATGCATCTGCATTTGTATATTTATTATTATGAAATATATGATTATGAAACCTTTTCTGAAATTGTGAGGATAAAGTGATATGCCATGATAATATGATTGATTGGGCTATACATGTTTTGAAAGAATGTTTGTGAGATATGTGACATTCATTATGTATTATTGAGATGGAAAATGATTGTGAAATTGGTTGGTTGTGTGATCTTTTTGTATTTGACCTAAGTGAGATCATCAATGATGGTTCACTCATTGGGTTCATAAAATTTATAAAAAATCACACGAGGCTTTTTAAGTACGAGTTAGGAGACCTAGTTCTTAAGATTTTCTAGAGGAACATTTTGGATTAAGATATAGCTCAAAGGTCTGTCAGCTGACATCAGAGGAGTTATAAATTGTATTTTGTAGTTTCTTTTAGTAATAGAACTTTTGTATAAAGGATTGTAAACTTTCTCATGTTTGGTAATGCAAGTATTTGTTTTAATGACTACAATGTAAACTTTTATAAATGAATGAGATGAAGTGTTGAGGTTTCAAGTATTGTGTATTATTTATGATGCTATTTAAGAGATTATGTTTGCTCTAACATACCATTGTCATAGGATATGTTCTTGAATGTCCTTTGAATATTTGGGTACATATTCTATGGTGGTGGGATGTTACAATGAATGCGTCACACATACCTTTGTCATCAGAAAAT
Organism: Erythroxylum orinocense; assembly: GCA_025531955.1. Taxonomy (NCBI): domain Eukaryota; kingdom Viridiplantae; phylum Streptophyta; class Magnoliopsida; order Malpighiales; family Erythroxylaceae; genus Erythroxylum; species Erythroxylum orinocense. Next base: position 8,065,906 of record JANZLX010000002.1, on the reverse strand, counting down.
CCTATAACAATCATCACTAGCACTTAGTGATATAACAGAAACACCATTACTAGGAGCATGTCACACATTCCAGTATTGAAATAAGTAGGGACCATACGGAAGCTTATTTTTTGTACACATATCTAGAACTGAATGTATTGTAGTAATTGGTTATAAAATTGTTCTTGAGAGCTGATCTGATCTTGGAATCTTCTTAGGTTTCTCTGATCCTATATCGCAGTGATTATTGATGATAAAGCAATCTAAAAACACTTGTCACTAAGCTGTATCTATATTTTAGTCGTAGCGTGTGTAGACATTCCATATTGGTAATGATCCCTTTTGGCAGGTGTTGAATGAAAACTAAGCTACTAGTTTTACACTCAAACCCGCAAGTATATAGGTCGTAACTTGTAGTAGAAAGTAGATATCGATCCCATAAAGATTGTACTTAGGCAATACTTAATTCAGGTTGTTCTTTGTTTAAGAAACCGATTCAATCAAATTTAAAAAGATAAGTAAAATAAAGACAAACGAAAGCTAAAGGAAACAACACAACCTAAACCAAAATCATAAACTAAAACTTGGAGAAAATCAAGATTAAGAATTAAGACTTGTCATTATCCCTATTTGCTCCCCTCTAGTTAATTGATTCACTTTATGCTTGACCTAAGATTTCCTAAAATTTTAGCTACCCTTTCTCAAGGTGCAACTAAATGTCACTAGTTAAATAATTTAGGATTAACTTTGGGATCTCTCGATGTGCAAAGCTTTTCTTAAACATTCAACTAGATATGAAGCTATCCCATAGGCAATGTATCAATCTATTGAAATTTCTTCCTAATAAATTGATAACTTGTTATTTATAGGTCTATTAAATGTCAACTCTCGTTGTACATTTAACACATATTACCAAGTTCACTCTCTCAATTGGTTGTAAAGTTTGAGATCAATAAATAATACAAACATTTGTATTATTGAATCAACAACTGAAGGTTAACAAATAATTCAAACAAAAAACCTCAAAAAATATTTTAGCTAAACATAATGTCATTGGCATCCCTAACAACCAAACAATCCATGATAAATATGCTAAAAGTGAAAAAAATCAAAATAAGAACTAGATGGGGCAAGCTTCTCCTCTTCTTTGCTCAAGTCTGGAAAATCTGGATAACGAGATGCTCTTTGCTCAATTGGGAATGAAAACCTTAATTCTCCACCTATTCGTAGGCTCTCAATCTATCTTTTAGCTCCTAGAGGCTAGTTTCCACTACCCACTTTAGCTTTAGGGATTTGTGAAATTATATATCATAAAACCTTAAAAAAATAAGTGAAACCCGCGTGACTCCTCAGGTTAAGCATCCCATAATTGTAGGAATTATCCTTGTGCTTCCCACGATTATGGGTTAATGTAACAAAACTTTCACCATAGATTTCCCACGATTATGGGAAACATCCCCTTTCCCACAGTCGTGGGTTCTTGTTCTTCAGCACCTCCACTTCTCTTCTCTTCTCTTGGTCCCTAACTTAATCACAAAGGTGTCCACCCTCCATTTCTACACCAAAATGATCAATTCTTACCCTAAACCAATATCAAACACAAAAGAGCAACCATGAAGATCAAATTACACAAAACACACAAAACAAGTCCTAAAATACAATAATACTAACCTATTATGCAAGAAACATATGCCAAATACTTAGAAAAACACACACTAATGCACAACTATCACTAATTCCTTTCAATTTTATGCCATTGACACATTTATACAATGCACACATTATGCAATGAAATGTTTATACAATGCTAACCTAATCAAAAGCTAACATAATGTAAATTCTAATTCACACACAAATGATATGCAAGTACATATATTTCCCCACACTTGAATAACATATTGTCCTCAATGTGAGAAACAAAATTCAGACATAAGCAAACACAAAATAATAAAACAATAAAAAGAGAAAGAAATAGAAAGGAAATACAAGAGTACTTATGGAGATTATGGAGGTGACAAAATAGGAGACAACATATGGGTGTCTTGTGCTGAAAAGAAATTCAGTAACTTCTTGGTTTGGTAGTGTTGATATCGCACTACCAACTTCAATTGTCTCTCATTGACATCCATGTGACCCTCAAGGTGATTGTTAGTCTCTTCCAATTTGTCGAGCACTATCTCCTAGCCTTCTTCTTCATCTTCTAACTCTTCACTAGAGTGTTCCTATTAGTGTTAACTTGGTGGTACGAGACTAGAGCTCGCTTATCTTATCATGCGCTCACTTTTTAATTTAGAGTTGGTATCTTAGAGTTCTACACAATAGGACTCCAATATCTCAACCCTCCTTAAGTGAGTATAATTTAATCATTTGGTCAAAATAGGGGCTAGTCCATCTAAATCAACGCTATGGAATTGATCCAAAGCAGTAACTAAATAACTCATGCCTAAATAGATGCTTTTTTATAAGTGAAGTAATTATTGTAAGAAAAATTTGAGTTGATATGTAAACATTAATTTTATTAGTTATATTCCAAAGAAAAAATAAATCCTTTATGGAACATTTGTTACTCTAACTTTTTTCAAACACATTGTGGCACATAAACTTATAGAGTAACAAGTGTTTCGAACTCCGTATAACATTGTTTGGTGCATTATGTGATGCAAACACATTGAACCTAGTTAATTTAGTCTAATATATAGTAGTATAGAAATCATTATGTTTTTCAATAATTTTCAATTTTGAGAAGCCAACATGTTTTCCATAATAAAGTAATCCATATTATGTGGCTACCCTTTTAACCTACACCAAAAACTATCTAACTTGTTCGACTTATAACTCAATGTAGTGTAAAATTCAAAGGCTAATTCTTCATAAACAATATATAGACATTGAATAAATTTATGCCAATGAATTTTAACACTTAAAGAATCAAAATTTTCTTTCAACTTTAAATCGTGCGAAATGGAGAAATCAAAATATCTAGGAGAAGTAATATTTTTAGAATGAAGATTATGAATCCTCTCACCTTCTTATTTAGAGAAGATCAGAAAAGAAGAGCCAAAATTAGTTGCCAAATTTCTTGCTCACTTTCAGATACCTTCTTTTTCCCTTTTGGTTTAGAGTTACAAGCAAGTTCCTTAACTTTTGGTGCCATCTCACGAAAAACCTACAAATGAAGCATAAAAATACCAAAAAAACATAGGAGAGAGGGGGCAAAAATCTTTTTTTTTTGTAAACAAAAAAGATTATTTCTAGTTAGGAAACAATAGATTTAAGGGTATGGAATGTTTAGATTGAAGAAAAGTAAACAAAAAAGTTTGAAATATTTGCAAAAAGTGAGTGAAATTTGAGTGAAAATAAGTGAAGAGAGAAAGGGATAGTTAACTTAGAGAGAGAAAGGGGCAGTTAACTTACAGAGAGAAAGATGTGAGGAGGAAGAAGAAAAATGCTTTAAATTGTCTAGGGTTTTATGGTGAAGGAATAAAAAATTGATATACACAATTATGTAAGGGGTTGCACAATCATAGAAACTATGCATAATCATGCTAATGAGTGTTACTCCTTCAAAATACAAACTGTTCATAATCATGATAATGGGTTGCTTCTCTAAAATTGCATGATTATGCAACCATACTATCATGCAACCTCTTAGATATTTTTTCCTAACCATTTGACCCACTTCAAATTATGGACATCCATCATTTAACTCATTACAAAATAAACATAAAAAAGACTATTAAATATGAAATTATGACAAATCTAACTACACATAACATGCTAAGTTTAAGGTCACTAGCTTGACCATTTTAGTGTCATTATTTTCAATCAAAAGAAAGGAAAGACACTACCTCCCTTTTGTGTGAATATATTCCTCATTTGAATTGATGTCTATTCACTTTTAATGTTTCCTTTTTATCGTTCTCCAATTATAAAGCTCTATGTTTGAATACTTGGGTCACTTTGAAGGGACCACTCCAACTCAATTTGAGCTTTCCTGCAAAAATTTTAATCATGAGTTGAATAATAAAATAACATCTCCAACTAAAACTCATTTCTCTTGATATAATAATCATGCCAGTTTTAAAAAAATTTTCCTTATATAATTTAGCATTCTTATAAACATTCAACCGCAACTCTTCTAACTAATTTAATTGTAGAGTCTTTTATCACTAGCTATCTTGTGATTAAAATTTAAAACCTTTGTCACCTAATATGCCTATACTCTAACTCAACGAGCAAGTGACAAGCCTTACCATAAATAAGTCGAAAGGGTGTTATAGTAATCAGAGGCAATTTGATAACTCTATAAATCATTATTAAGCTTCAATGCCTAATTTTTCCTTGAATTATTGACCATCTTCTTGAAAATTATTTTAAGCTCATAGCTAAAAACCTCCATTTGATCACTTGTTTGTGGAGGATAGAGCATGATCACTCAACGATAGACTTCATATTTCTTAAAAAAAAGCTTCAAAATATTTGTTACAAAAAATGGGCTCCTTCATCATTAATTATTGGTTTTGCCACTCTAAATCTAGTGAATAACAATTTTATGAATTTTTGCATCGCCTTGCAATCATTAATTGAAGTCACCATAGCTATAACCCATCTTGATACATAATCTATTGCTACTGAAATATAGATATTCCCTATGGAGGACGGGAATGGACCTACCCATAAAATCCATCCCCCATATATCAAACACATCTATCTCTAAGATGTTAGATATCTCTTTGAATTGTTCCCCATACTTTAGCATCTATTAGATTGCATCACAAATTTACAAACATTCGTAAACAAGTTTGGTCAATAGAACTTAACTGTCATCTTGTTTGCTATGTAATGTCTTGCATACAGAATCAGGACAATGTGTTTCTATGTCTAACATATTCTTCTCTAGAATAAATCTCCTGATCAACCATTAGCACAAGTTTTATAAACAATTGAGTCTTCCCATAAATAGTGAGTGCACTCATATAAGAACCTTTTTTGTTGTTAGTAAGACAAACTGAGAGAAATGATACCACTTGTGACATAATTTGCTACATCAACATACCATGGAGCCAATAGGTAGCTTATCATCATCAAGTATTTATTGGGGAATCGCTCATTGATATCTCCACTGTTATACAACTCCCTTCCTTCATGATGTGATAAGTGATTAGGCACCAAATTTTTTGCTCCCTTTTTTTTTATAATCTTAATGTCAAATTCTTTTAAAAGTAATACCCATCAAATAAGTCCCAGTTTTGTGTCTTTCTTCGCAAAAAGATACCTAAACATTATATGATCGGTATAGATGATTACTTTATATACCAAAAGATAAGACCTAAATTTGTTTCATGTGAATACAACTTCTATTAACTTCTTCTCAATGGTGGTGTAATTGAGTTGGCTCCCACTGGTGTCATGTTTTCATAGTAGATAGCATGCAACCTTTTATTGCCTTACTCCTTCTCAGTGTTGATGTAATTGTGTTAGGTTCCCACCAATGTCTTGCTTTTTATAATAGATAGCATGCAACCTTTGGACCTTCCATTTCCCTAATACACATCTTACTGCTTGATCACTAACATGGCATATGACCTTAAACAGCAAAGACTAATCTAGTGACATCAACATAGGTATTAAAATGAGTGTCTCTTTTAACCTGTTAAAAACAAGTAAATAATTATCATCAAATATAAATGGTACATCTTTAACTAATAAGTAAGTTAGAGATCTAGTAAAGAGAGAGAAGTCCTCTATAAATTGATGATAAAATCTTACATATCTCAAAAATACAAGATCGCCTTTGACATTGGTTAGTGGTGGATGCTTCTAAATGACCTCTATTTTAGCTTTATCCACTCATATACCTTGGCATGATATCTTATGTCCCAAAACTACGCCTTCGTGCATTATAAAGTAGTATTTCTCCTAATTTAGAACCAAATGCGATTCTCACATCTTTGAAGAACCCTATCCAAATTCGTTAAGCAGTGATAAAAAAATTCCAAAAATTGAAAAATCATCCGTAAAAGTTTCCATTATGTCCTTAATCATATTTGCAAAAGTAGACATCATACGCCCTTAAAAATTTACCGATGCATTACATAACCCAAACGACATCCATCTATAGGAACATGTTCCATAAGGACATATGAAAGTGGTTTTCTCTTGGTCTTTCAAATAGATGAAAATTTGATTACATCATGAGTATCCATCAAGGAAACAATAGAATGTATGACCAACCACCCTTTCAATCGTTTGACCCTAAATGGTAGATGAAAATGATCCTTCTTAGTCATTGTGTTGAGCTTCCTATAATCAATTAAAACTTTCCAACCTCTGACTGTTCAAGTAGAGATCATCTCACTATTTTTACTCTCCATCACTTTTATGCCTCCTTTCAAGTGAGGGTTTAGTATTTTTTGTCTTTCCCTCGCCACCTTTCTTCCTTCTTTAATATTAATCATATGCTTTACCATATTGGGACTTATTCCTCCTTTGTTAGAAATTGGCCATCTCTTGACTCTCATCCTCTTCCTAACAGTCTCCACCACTCTCTTTTCTATACCTTATCTAGTTAGTTTGAAACTATGATGGGTAAGGTCTTACCCTAGCCTAGAAAGGTATACCTAAGAAGTGTAACTAAGGGCTTCAACTTAAGAGTGGGTGGTTTCTAAATGGAGGGTCGCATAGGTTCTTCTGTTATCACTAAGATCTCTTACTTCGATATAACACCTAACTCCTCTTTTCTAGTTCTCCTTCATCTTTCAATTCCTTAACATTCACTTTTTTCTTGTAGCACCCCTGTAACACCCGAATACCCCTTAAATGGATATAAAAATGTCACACAAAACAATCCTAAAACATACCAAGATATTCCATAAATTTATTTAAAATAAGATAACATACTTCACAATCATACTTTGCTGAGTTATATATAGAACATCATGTACATATTGAACTCATCATATACATGCCTTACATATAAATCCATCTTGTGTTATAGTTATTACAAACCTTTTATACAAAATATAATATGTTTTAACTCATTGAAATACAACTTAAAACTTAATCATAATATTTTTCCAAAATCATATCAAGTCCTTCATTGGCTAGTGCAGTTGTTCCATCCTTAAGTCTTCTTATTAGAACCTACACGGACGCAAAACCAATGTGCTAAGCATATAGTTTACTGGGGATTAACTAAATAAGATACATAATGGAGGTTGTTTGTAACAGTCAACTAACATTCATATGCACTGAATCAGGTAATATCATAAGCAATCTTTAATTGTTCATATTAAAGAGCAATCCAAACATTATTTGTCTCAGAACATAATGCAATTTATTAACATATAATATTCTTGCATTAGAAAAAAAACTTATAAGCATCATAACAGAACATCATTACTTCAGAACATAATATACAAGTCTCATAACAGGATATAATTATGTCAGAATAAAACAAAACTTATATCAAATCAGAATATATCTTGTATCAAATCCTAACTTATCTTGTATCAGATCATAACATATATCAAAACACAAAATAAAGTAGCCTGCTAGTCCTTTTTACAGAAGTGGGTTATGGGACTAGAACAGAAGATACCTATAATTGGTATTTTAGAAATAGAAGAGACTTAAGTCACTGAAATAGAAGACATTGAAGTATCTAAGATCGGAAGACACCGGAGTGTCAAGTACAGAAGACACCGAAGTGTTTAGTTACAGAAGTAGCTGCAGACCCTTTTAGGCATGCTTATTTACCCACAACTAGGACTTTGCAGTTTTAAAAACAAAACATTTCGGATTACAGAATCACATGTAAGTGATGTAGTGCATAACATATAACTTTATTCGATTTTGCTCAAATTTAATATATTCATTCACATTTGATCAAACTTAACATGCATTATAAACATAAACATTTGCAATAATGCACTAATGAATACATTAAGTAATTACACATTACATGTACTCACACAAGTTCCCAATTTACTAACATTCATAATTAACACATTACTCTTGTTCTTTAAATCACATTAGCATTCATAGGTAAACTTCGTTCCTTTAACAACTTATAAGTTCCAAAATTAGATAGTTTGTTATCAAATAACACCTCCCTTAAGTTATTACTTCAATTAATAATCCAAACCTTGTTCAACCTTTAATTAATTAATTCCACATCAATCTAGGTTCATTTTACACGTTAATCAAGTCCAATTACATCATTAAAAAGTGCCTTAACCTTATATAGTCCAAAAAATACACAAAACCAACATTTTCCTTTCCATAGCATTTTCCAAGACTATGGGAAGGTGCCATATAAATCCCACGATCATGGGATGGGTGAGTGAACTGAGGTTCACTCACCTATGACCTTTATTTTGTTTCCAAATTTAACTCCTTCATACTCCATCCAACATACCTTTACCAAAGTCCGTCAATTTCACTTCAATTCTACCTTATTCATGCTCCAATCCCTTATCAAATTCATGTCCAAATCTAATTCAAAAATCATTCATTAGGAAATTCACAAATCATTATCTTTCATACATTAAAACCAGAACAAAATTTGCTATACAAGGATCAATTTTGTAGCACTCATTTATCATCATTATAACACACATTCCATGTCAATTCAATCATCATAGAACTTGTATTAATAGATTCCATCAAGTTAAGAATTCCTTTACATGTTTAACTTCAAATTTCAACTCTAAATAACCAGCTAATCTAGCCCTTCCAAGCAACTAGCACACATTCAAGATCAGGGTGCAACTCTTAGCACCAAAAAGACAACATAAAAGATGACAAGATCTAGCTTCCTTGATGTAGCATCTTGCAAAGATGTCAAGTGATGATGATCTAAATTGAATAAAAATCCAAGATTTTGTGAGAGTAAGAGAGAGTTTCAGTGGAGAGGAGCAAAGGATAGTGAAAATGCAGCAGAAACATCAAATGGGCTGAAGTGTTTCAACGCTTGTTTGGTGCTAGGTGTCATAAATTTGAATGGCCATATGTCTTTCAATGAATCCACCTACATGTCACATATAGAAGTGAGCCACTTGTCCTCCATTTAAGCAACCAAATGTCATAATTCTATTAGGCCATTTGTCACTGAACCAATGTTGTCAAATGTCATTCAATGTGTAGGCTTAGTCATACTAATTTTTATGTACCAACTTATCCTACCACCTGACAATTTTCCTAGTCCAAATGTACATATTAAAACATCAATTTTCTAATGGTATCAATTAATTCCAAGTTACAAATCATGGTCCATCAAATCAAGATTCAAGGCATATATAATTCACAATCATATCACAATTTCAACACCTATCACATTTATTTTCATAAACTTATAACATTTCAACTAGGGTATACTTTGGGGCCTTACAATTCTCCCCCTTAAAAGAATAGCTGAGGATATTGAACACTTATGGTTGATTCTGATTCCCATGTTGCTTGTTTGAGTCCATGGTGTTGCCAGAGTACTTTCATCAAAGGTATTTGCTTATTTCTAAGTTATCGGATTTCTCTAGCTAAAATAGACAAAAGCCCTTCCTCATAAGAAAAATATGGTTATGGTTGAATTTCTTGCATTGGAATCTTATATGTATCATCAGACTGATATTTTCTAAACATAGAAACATGAAACACATTATGCAACTTGGCTAATTCTTCAGAAAGAGCTAACTGATAAGCTACTGGTCTAACTGTCTTTATAATATCATAAGGATCGATGTATTATGGGTTGAGCTTACCTCTCTTCCCAAACCAAAGTATGTGTTTCGATGGTGACTCTTTCAAGAATCTCTTATCTCCTACTTGATACTCAATATCTTTCCTTTTTAGGTCAGCATAGGATTTTTGCCTATCTATTGAGTCCCGATTCCTTTTTCCTTATTAAATAGCTTGTTAAATTATTTTGAGGTTTAATTTGCTAAATGTCTTTTAGTTGGAAATAATTTTGAGATTCTAGTGCTTTGGTTGATGAATTTTAATGGAGGGATTAAGAGTTTAATTGAGTTTTATATGGTGTTAGTAGTAAGTAAAGAAATAGAT
>JANZLX010000002.1:7923037-7933099 GCA_025531955.1 Erythroxylum orinocense | reverse complement strand
ATGTTAGAATTCATTTAAATGCCTCAAAATATTAGAAATTAACTTGTAATTTTATGAAATATTAGTTAAATTTGCACATTTTGACTATATAAGAAATATTGACCAAGATCTAGAGTTTGACATTAATACATGTATAACTAATCAGGTATGTATATTTCTTTCATATTTATTTACGAGCAACAAATATTTTGTGAAATTATAATTCAGATAATAATTCGGAGTTTAATATGTTCATGTTTGTAAGTTTCATCAATGTACTTCAAAATGAGTATTGGTGGAGGTGTTGTGTGTAACCGGAAATAAAAAAGATAATGATTTTCAACTCAAATAAAATAGGGGATGTTGAAAAGAAGTATGTGACTTGAGCATTTCGTAGGAGGCAATACGATTTATATAATGTTTCTAGCAAAATTATGATATTAATGTAAGAAAATTATATTATACTTATAGGCACTTATATTGTAATGAGTGATAGCGTCATTTGATTTTCAGTGTGATCATGGTACAGTTCTCTTCTTCCTCTCTTATTTAGGAAGACAAAGCATCCAAAAAGAAATAAATATTATAAATCAATAATTTTGATGAATTTAGTTTATTAATTAAGTGAACATGTCATTCGCAATAATTCTATAAATGTGAAAGTTTTGATGAAAGAAAGGAAAGGGATTTTGTAAGGTCTGAAAAATCAGACTAGACCGAACCGTTCGGTCCGACTGAAAAAAGGTTAAATCATCTGTTTTTTATGCAAAGAGGTTATTAGGTGAAACCGAACTGGATTACTAACCAGTTCAAACTTTTTTCAGCCGGACCGAACAATTCAATCTAGTTTTTAAAACCTTGCCAAGAATAACTATTCTAATTTTCTTTTTCTAACCAAACACAAGAATAGGTAATTTTGAAAAATACGCTAGAAATAGAATACTTATTCCTAATCAAACATGTTCTAGCGGCATACTTATTCCGAATCAAACATGTTCTACTGCCGCTAAAGAGAGACTAGCGTTGGAGAACTCTAATGGACCACTTATGATGGATAATTCCTTTTTGCTGTTCTTTTATGTTTTGAAGTTGCTTTTGGCAATTTAAATTAGTTTTTTAATATAATGTGAAATTAAATATTATAAACAATAAAAAATATCTTACGCAAGATAATTTAACGGAATTTAAGAAAAAAAGAAAAAGCATGAGTTCACTTCATACAAAATTTTTAAAACTATTAAACAATATAAAAAGTTTAACATAAAATTATTTTGTTTGTTGGTATTTTAATATTTGAGTCATTTCGGAATTCTTAAACTATACAAAAGATTAAGTATAAATTTATTTTATTTATTCAATAATTATATAATATTTTTATTTGAGAAATATTGGAATCATTACATATTATCATATAATCTATTTGAGAATTCAAAATTATTTTACTTATATTTTAATTGATTCTTATTAAAATTAGATATTATTTCATAAATTAATGATCTTTAATATCTAATTTTTTAATAATCTAATTTTACTGTTATATTAAATAAAATAAATTCTTTTTATTATTAATTTTATTTTTATAAAAGAAATATTCATAATTATTTAAATAATAGTAATTCTTATTCCATTCTCATTTCAATTTCATATAGTGAACGAAGCCTAAATGTACTCATGTTCTGAGCTTTGTGATTCTTTACTTGCAAGTAGCAACTGCTCTTAATCTTGGGCAATTTGCCTCTCTTTGTTCTGCGTCTTGCCTTGTTGGTCTCGTAAAGATGGAATCTTTAGAACCCTATGGCGAAACAATGGCGTCGAAGGACGGGGAAGCTAGCAACACTAGTAACAGAGCCAACGATTACTATGATATATACGGCCCTCAGGCACCTTCTCTCTTCCTTCTTCTTGCTATTATATTATGGAATCAGTATTTCAGTTTCTTTCCCAGCAAGTGATTAGGCATGTGTTTCCATTGGAATAATTAATTTTTCTATTTTTTTTCTTCATTTCTAATCCTAATGTTAATTGCTTGTGGTTGTTCAAGAAGAAATGCCATGGCGATGCCTGTAAGTTCTAGTTAATCACGTGTTTTCTTCGATATTGTAGCTGTCTGCTAGTTAGAGAATAATTCTTGTCGTTGGTCGTGTTAGATTAGTGAAAATTTTGTTTCTGAACTGGGTGTAGCTCTAGTTAGATGTGTAACGTTGTTGAAGATATCCACAGCTGGATGGGGTTTTAGAGATTCCAGGAAGCTAAATCGTGAATATGAATACCTATTTGTTAATTGCAATACAGTTGAATATACTGCTTCTTTGTACCGGTTAATGACTTTAACCTTGGCTTCAAAATGTGTTAAGCTTATGTGATCTAAGTAGCAGTGTATCACTGATAATTTGATATGAATGAAATATTAAGTTGTGCAGAAATGTCTACACAAGCAAGAGTACGTGTTTTTATGTACGCCAACTAGGTTGTTTTCTTGAGTTTGGAAATAAGTTGCACTGCTTGTGGTAAATATGATTTTATTATGTAACTTTGTAGGCAAAGGCAGAAGTTATATTCAGGACGCCAGAAACTGGCTCAACTTTGAATATTCAGGTAGGTATTAATTTATTCTCTTTTCTTTGTGTTATTTTCTCTAAGTTTTGGACAAGTTTAAACATTAAAACCGGAAAATTTATCATAAAACAGGACATTCAAGGCCTTGTAACATGGGTGCTTGCTGAAGGATTTAGCCCACCATGGGTATTTGTGAAGGTAAGCAGGTATCTGTTTGACTCCTTTCAACCTTTGGTTTGCATACCTGTGCAAATGCATTTTAGAATAACTTTCGAGGGGGTTTTTAATAAGATTGTGTATTAGATGCATTGGCACATTAGTATCTCAGGGATAGCTAAAACAAAATTGTATCTCTTTCGTATGTATTTTAGCCATGCGTGATGCTAATTACTTGAATACTTGATTTAAAACTGGTGATAAGCCTGCTTATGTGAGAAGCTTGAAATCCCTCATATGTTCTTTCCTCAGAACAATGGATATCCTGGAAATTATCATACCAGAAAATTTTGTATGTGAATCTGTTTAGGGTTTCATTCTTGAATTGTTACTGCCTTTTCTAGAGGATAGGATTTTAGGAGCTCAATTTTGTTTATTTGAATCTGTTTATGGTTCCATCCTCAACGAAAATGTTGTCTAATCTTGCTTTTGCACATATCACAATGAATATATGAGTTCAATTTAATGGTCTCACATACTTGCTGAACATTTGCATTTTGCAGAACAAGCCTCTGATTCCGAAAGTGGTTATGTTATATGTGCCTGGTCTGGATGCAGCCTTATACTTATCACAGACTAGGTTACTTTCTAGCTTTAAAGAATGCTGTGGTAATCCCAAGGGGCTGTTAGCTCTGAGGTTGGTATGATGCTTCCTTCTTTTACCGTCCCTTCACGGTTTTGTATCATGGATAGCAAAGGATAAGCTGATAGCTCTTAGTGCTTGTACTATGCTAGCTGTGCATCAGATGGAATGCAGATATTAGACACACTCTTAACGTGCAAAGTGAAAAGAAAGAGAAATGAAGTTGATTCAGTATTAGGGAACCGAATCCAGCCATCTGAAGGAGGTTTTTAACCTGTTTAGACAATGCATCTGAAGAATTTTTTTTTTTAATTAGCCAGTTACAATTTGTGTCAAAGTAACAAAGCTGTGCATTTTTATGCAGGAAACATTTCTGGTGCTGGAGATTCTTTGCCAGTAGAATTGAAAAACCTACCTTTTCCTCTTATGTATTACACACTTACAGCTAAACAGTTGGAAGACAATGGATATTGCATCAACCATCCAGGTGATATGGATTGGTTATGTCTCTGCTTTATTAGTTTGGTTGCTCAGCAAATTATCTTTAGGTTTTTTGTTGGTGGTAGCCCAACTCTTTAATTGATGTGATGCAGATTTTTGTTCCACTCTTCCTGCACCTTCAGGTTCCCCTCCATATGAAATACTGGCACTTGATTGTGAGATGGTAAGTTGCCTGTGTGGTTTGAAAATTAGAAACCTTTCTTCTTACTAAAATAATCAGTAACGGGTTCCAGGATTCTAAACTTCTTTGAAAGCTGAAGAGTGAACATTTGCTTTACAGCTTTCGCGGGCATAATAATTTGCTGATTCTTTGTTGTTTTTTGGATCTCTCTCAGTTCATATAAAGCTGCAAGATGATTTTATGTTTCAGCGTTATCATCCGATTGTTGACCATTGTTCCTAGATTTTGAATAACTTGCCTCTCCTCACTTACTAGACATCTAATTTCTAGTTATTCGCACTTACACACTATTAGGTTATCGCTTGTTCAAATGTCTGTTTTAAATGCACCAAAATCCTCTAAAAGTTATTGAGCTACATCACATATGCATGTAATTATAAGAAGAGATGGATTACAATTGACACTTTGTTTGTACCATATCAAGTAATAAAAGAAAGGAAAGAGCTAAAGAAAAAGGAAGTTATTATTATTAAGTGCACAATCTATGAAATGAGGAAGGGGAATTTCATCCTTTTTTTCCTTCCAGAAAGCACATATGATTTGAATTGGCATGGAGTGATGGTAAACCAAATCTAAAAAGTAAAGTTGTTCAATTGATGAAAGTTATATCGTTATGGGTGTGAATGTTTGCTAAAGTTGAGAAGCTAATAAGATGCTTTTGTTGATACTAGGAAGCAACTTTTGCTAGTTTGAAAGTTGAGAATACTAAATCTATTATTAGCTAATCACTTTTTTTTTTTTACAAATGATTAACATTAGAAAGCTTTATTGATGCAAAATAGCTTAAAAATTTATAAACGAAATAAAAGAGAGAAATTAGTCAACTACAAGTTTTAATTTAGTGGAAAGAAGAATAAGAATTGGAGTGACAACAAGGGCAATAAGGGCTCAAAAATGGCTCAATATTTACTTTATGCTAAGTTTTCCTTATTAGATAGGGAACAATAATAAGTTAGCTATATTGGCTTAATTTGTTTAGGACTTAAACTTATTTAAGAATAAAGAATCCTTATTAGAATAGGATTTTCCTACTATAATAAGGATTCTAAGAACTTCTATAAATACGAGTATAATCAACTCTTCATGAATAAGATATCCTAAAATTTGTTTCCTATAAACTTGAGTTTTCAAATAAAGGTATGATGCTTTATTCCTAAGAGTGATTCTTAGACCCTAAGAGTGTTTTCTAGTTTTCTACCCTCCATTGTTTGTATTCATCACAAATTTCTATCAATTTTAACTTGAGTTTTCAATAACTAAAACCCTAAATTTCTGCTATATTAAACCCTAAAATTCTAGCCTAAATTTACATCATCAACCCTAAAATTCTGGCTAATCCAAACTTGAAATTCCAATAACCTAAGCTGAAATTCATTCTTGAAATCTGATATTCCAGCTGCCTAACAACACTCAACAACTCATATGCCCTAGTTTTTGTGAATCTTAGCTATTAGTTGATATTTCATATATTTTTTCTATATCAATTTAATATCAAAGCTTTGGTTCACAATGGCAACACAGAGTGGAAGAGTGTACAGAAGAATACTCAACGACCAATAGTGAGATGAAATATTTTTGAGAATTATGTAAAGGGACCTTAATGACCCTTAATCACAAGGTGCCTAAGAATTAGTACAGAAAACAACACTGGACAACAAACTATACTTGATGTTGAGGGTGGAGAAAGCGAAATTCAAGAAGAATAGGTTGAAACTAATCAACAGCGAGTAAAGTTAGGAAATCAATGCCTAACAAGAGATCCAAGACAAAGAAACCAACCAACAACATTTAGAGAGCACATGGAGACTTTATAGGCTATGATAAAGTTGAACCACATAATGTACTTGAGGATATTACCAAGAAAGTTCGTGTTGAAGCTCTCGATTTTGAAGGAAAGATTAATCCATACCAGATCTTGGACTGGACAACAACTATAGAGGACTTCTTTGACTAGTACATGTCATAAGATCAAAAGTTTGATTTGCAAAGATGAAGCTACTTTGACATGCTAAAATCTGATGGAGATCGACAAAGGATAGACTTCGAAAAATAGACCGGCCTCCAATTGTTGATTAGGAAAAGATAAAGCTAAAGTTATTGGAAAAATATTTACCATTTGATTATCAAGATGTCCAAGATCAACGCACAATACTCAGACAAGGGATTATGTCTATAATAGAGGACACAAAAATATTTGATAAACTTTCTGTCTAATATGAAGGAATGAAGTCTGAACGATAACTTATATCTAACTATAAAAACAGTTTAAGGGCAGAAACTCAAAACTCATAAGGAGCTGACAATATAAAGGATTTATAGCTTTGAAGATGCATATCACTTGTTTTTAAAAATGAAACGATACTTAGGATAATAAGTAACTAAAAAAGTTCAAAGAAGCTAGGAGTTCGATATTAAGAGAACTATGGCGGTTCCAAATTTTAGGCCAACACTTGATGTATCAAAATTTACATCACAGAACAACTATAAAACTTCTTAAGGAGTTGAACCTAAAGGCAAAGCTATAGTTAAGACTGGGACAAAAGAAGACAATAGTGGCAAGAAATGATTTTGATGTAATGGGAGAGGCCATTTTGCTTATTAATGCACTAATAGAGGTTTGCACATGATGGAGGAAGAAAAGATGAAGAATATGATGAATATGTGCATGAACATGAAGCTGGAGAGGAGTTGGAAGGAGACTCTAATGGTGAACAAGTTGGTCCTACAAATCTTAAAGTTGTGAGATGCATATTTATGACCCCTAAGTCGAAAAAACAAGAAGAATGGCTTCGTACTGATATTTTCTTTACTCAATTTAGATGTGAAGATAAAAATACATAAGTTTATCATTGATGAAGGAATATAATCATGGTATTATAGAACATGGTGAAGCAATTAAATTCCTTTTAGAAAAACATCAACATCCCTACAGAGTTGCTTAGGTGGATGATAGCACTATACTGGTTGCTCGAAGGTGTTTGGTCTCTTTCAAATTAGGAGAAGACTCTATTTTATATGATGTTATTCCTATGAAAATCTCACATTTTACTTGGTAGACTTTGACTTTACGATTGTGATGTGTAGTATTTTAGAAAAGCTAATACCTGTTAGTCTATGTTTCGTGGAAAGAACATAATTTTGAATCCTATGAAGGTAGACAAGGTGGACAAAAAAAGGTAATAAGGCAGTCATAAATGCCAAGCAAAAGCCTCTTAATTTCCTTAAGGAGAGAGAATTTGAAGTTGTTAGTAAAGAGAAAGGAATTATGTTTGCAATGGTAATATTGGAGTAATAGAAACAATACATGAAGCACCTCTTACATTACTAAAAGAAGTGGGTCAATCATTGGTTGATTTTTTAGACCTTACACTAAATGATTTATAAGGTGAATTACCTCATTTGCAAAATATTCAATATGCTATCAACTTGGTTCCTAGACTTGCTTTATCAAATCTTCTAGCCTATTGCTTAGATTCTATTGAGAATGAAGAGTTAAAGAGACAAGTAGAGGAGTTGTTAAAAAAATAATTTATTTAAGAAAGTCTTAGTCCGTTCTTGCTTTGTTGACTCCTTTAAAAGATGGAAGTTGGCAAATGTGGGGTGATAAACAAGACCACAATGAGGTTACGTTTCCAATATCCTCGCCTTAATGACATGTTAGCCATGTTGATTTGAGCTACTATGTTTACCAAGATAGACTTACGAAGTGGGTATCATCAAAATCCAAATTAGAATCAGATTTGGAGATGAATGGAAAACAACTTTCAAGAATGAAGAGTGACCTTAATGAACGGTTGTTGACGCGATTTGGACTCACAAATGCACCTAGCATTTTTATGAGAGTGATGAATCAAGTGTTTTGACTACTTATGGGTAGATTTTTGGAGGTTATTTTGATGATATATTAATATATAGCAAGACTAAAGAAGATTACCTATTGTGAGCTTTGAAGTAAGAGAAACTTTGTATCAATTTGAAGAATTATTCTTTCATGCAACCAAATGTTGTATTTTTGGGTTTTATTGTATCTTATTAAGGAGTAGACATGGATCTTGAGAAGATTAAAGTCATCCTTGATTAGCCTATTTCAAAAGATATGCATGAGACATAAGAGTTTCCATGACCTAGCAATATTCTACAGGCTGTTCATTCATAATTTCAGCATCATAATTGCACCCATTATGGATTGTATAAAGAAAGGGCAGTTTAATTGGTCAAAGTCGGCAGGTATAGCCTTTGAAGAAACTAAGAAAAAGATGACATAATTTCTTGTTTTATAGCTTTCCAATTTTTCTAAGGTATTTGAAGTTGCTTGTGATGTATCTCATGCGGGAATTGGTGGCATACTTAGCCAAGGACACCCAATGCTTACTTTTGTGAGAAGTCAAGTGAAGAGAAGCAACGATATTCAATCTATGATAAGGAATTTTACGCATTGGTATGTTCTTTCTACAATTGAAGTCATTATCTCTTGTACAAGGAGTTCATTCTATTCGAATCATGAATCTCTTAAACATTTGAAGTCCAAGAAGAACTTGAACAAAAGGCACACATTATGGAGATAATTTTTGGAGCAATTTAACTTTGTTATTAAGCATCAAGCTGGATTTAAGAAGAAGGCATCGAATGCTTTGAGTAGAAAGAATTATTTTCTTAACACTTTGGTAGTAAAAGTTGTGGGGTTTGTAAAACTAAAAAGAGAATATGTTTTACATTGAGATTTTAGAATAATTTATTCAGAAATTGCAGCTAGACAAAGAGACAACCACTTTCCTTTTGTGATTCATGATGACTACCTTTTTAGATGAAATCAATTATGCCTATCCAATACTTCTATAAGGGTGTATGTAATTTGGAAATTGCATAGAGGAGGGGCAACATGTCTCTTTGAAAGAGACAAAACTCATCTTTAAGGTCAGATTTATCTAACGTCATACGATAATGTCGAATATTTCAATTAACTAAAGGAAAGAAACAAAATTGTGGATTATATACACAGTTGCTTGTGCCTTGTGAATTATAGCAGGATATAAGTAAGGATTTTTGTCTTGGGATTTCCTAAATCTACAAGAGATTATGATTTCATTTTTGTGGTGGTGGTGGTGGATAGGTTTTCAAAGGTTAGTCATTTTATTCCAAGTTTTGAGACTTATGATGTTGCTCGTGTTGCTAAACTCTTTTTAAAAGCGGTTATATGTTTTCATTAATTACCTTTAATCATCATTTCTAATCGTGACGTGAAGCTTATCAGTTAGTTTTGGAGAACCCTGTTAGAGTATCCCATATTGACTAAATATGAAAATGTTAAAGGGTTTATAAGTGATAAGGGTTAACTATCCAAATGACTAGTTCGAGTCATTTTGACAATAGTTGACCCAAGCCCAATTCTTGTTAGTGGACTCTATACTCTGCCCATATTAAAAATTCTAATATGGTATTAGAGTAGGTTTGGTCTGGATTATTAATTTTCCAATTGTCCAGTCTTAGCGGCCCAGTTCGGTTACCATTTTGTTTATTTCAAGTGACAATTGGATGTCCAGTCCCAGTTGCACTTGAAGGAGAGCGTTAGAGTATCCCATATTGACTAAACATGAAAATGTTAAAGGGTTTATAAGTGATAAGGGCTAACTATTCAAATGACTAGTTCTAGTCATTTTGACAATGGTTGATCCAAGCGCAATTTTTGTTAGTGAACTCTACACTTTGCCCATATTAAAAATTCTAATAAACCCTATAGAAAACATTAAACACTAAGTTTCAATTATTCAAGTTCTTTTCATCACAAAATTGATTGACAAATTGAGGTGGTGAACAAAAACTTTGGAGACATGTTAAGATGTTTGGCTGGAGACAATTTCTTCTTATAATATAATTTCTATACAACACTTCTCTAAATAAGTCAACTAGGAAGAGTTCTTTTGAGATCATTGTTTTTAAACCCAGACCGGACCGGCCGGTCCGACCGGTGACCGGTCGGTGGTCCGGTCCGGTTTATCCTTCAAAACCGGCTATAAATTGATCCAATCTGAACCGGTCAAAACCGGTC
>JANZLX010000002.1:7888222-7903276 GCA_025531955.1 Erythroxylum orinocense | reverse complement strand
AATTAGTACAAAATTTATAATAATAATTAATAATAACAACACCAACAATAATTAATTATTATTACAAAATTTATAATAATAATAATAATAAGATAATTAATTTCATATAAATAATAATAATAATGATAATGATGATGATGATGATGATGATAAGAATAATAATAAGAACAAGTTTAAAATTTATAATAAACAATAATAATAATAATAATAATAACAACAACAACAATAATTAATTAATAATAATAATAATAATAATAATAATAATAATAAGTTTAAAATTTATAATAATAACCACTAGATTGGAATAAAAACTTGATACCTACCCCATTTGAAAGGTTTAGTAGATTCCCAAATTTAATGGAATACTTCTATTCCCTTGGAATTGAAAATTCCAAAACAAACACTATCTTTTACAATTATTTTATTCCTTCATTTTCAAACCCTCAAATCAAACGCCACTAAGATTCCAAGTGCAGTCTTTTCCTCTTTCTGTGGTCTTCTAACTTCCACTAAAGAAAGAGACTTTTAAACTCATTTTTCATCGAGGTTCTAGCTCTAGTGGTGCTTTCTATGCTCTGGTTTATGTGATTAGTTCCTCACGTCATTTGTTGAGATTTTTAACAGCTGAAGCAGTATACATTTTAGTTGTGGAAAGCTTACAATTATCGCTTGTTGGGCCCGATTCCTAATTTACTTGCAAGCTAGGCATGTAATTAGGGCACTCAGAATGCAAAATCACCTTGAAATGGAAACGTTCGAAGGACACCGCAAAGAGTTCAGAAGTTTAGAAAATGGGCTTGTTTTAAGCCTATAAATCCAAGACACTTGTTGTCGAATACATTAAGACCCATTGAAACCCAAGTCCATCAACCTAATGTTTAAAGGAACAGAAAATGATTTAATTCCAGAGTAGGAATATTAATTTGCCATGTTCTGTTCGCCAGTCTTTGTAACCCTTAGTCTTAAAATAACAAATTAGCAGAAGACCTGCTTTTCGCATCATACAAAAGCAGCTGAAAAGCAATTTTGGAAGATTACATGATCATGTTGCCAGTTCTGAGCTCTAATCAACAATTACCAAATCTATATGATAACAATCTAATTTAGATGAATCAATGCTTCAACGAAATCAATTCAAATCCTTCTTTATGAATTCCCATATGCAATTTACTATTTATATAGCATGCAGAGTGATAAACTATCCCTTTCCCACCTAATTTTAATATCAATTGTCATATTAAAGGAAACAAGAAACCTGCAAATGGGTTGAAGGAGGTTTTGAATTTTTCACCGTACTATCATCGGTAGACATAGAGCCTAATTAGTTTTGAACTGTCAATGATGTTTAAACTGATGCTATTTAATTATACAATCTTAATATTCCATTTATGAAAGAAGATTAGGTGGTAGGTCACGGTTGCAGAATATGATAACTGTCATACCTTCCTTGTGTATAAAAATTGGAAGTAACTTAATTTAATCAAGTAACATAAGCTATATCTGGGAAGCAATTCATTACATACTTGTAAACGAAACTATTCGTCATGTCAGCATTGGTTCAACAGTTAGGCGGCTAATAGTGCAACATTCACCTACTTTGATTTGGAATGCTGAATGCAGACATCTTATCACAGTATAACAACTGGCCGCTATTGGCTGAGATTAGCCATCATTAGATTATAGATTACACCCAAATTGTCTAACCACATGATGAGGAGATATGTATGTTATAGTCACAGCCACTCCAAATTAATTAATTGATTGTTAAATCAATAGTGTTTTTTTTTATAATATAGTTAGAGAGAATGTAAAAACTTCCGTTTAGGCTCTTCGAGGGTTTAGCTGTTCATCATTTTTCATATTTACATGTGTTTTTGCCTCGTTTATACTTTGATGCAAGGCGGGTTTGTCCTACTGAGGAACCAGTCTGCGTATGGTAATGCCTTTTTATCAGAACGATTCATGATCTTCTACTTAGAAAGGGTGTTGTAATATTTTATGAACTTTCTATTTAACTGCAAAGATCAAGTTTTGATTTGAGTTTCAATAGATGCATTAAATGCTAAGCAATTTCATCTCCTACGGATATAGTAATAGATATTTATATGCAAGCTTTTAAAATATAGCCATGCATTATATGTATATATATTCAAGGTCTACTATGCTCCAAATTTGGATAATGGCTTAAATCAAGAAGTAATGTTTGCATGTTAATGCCAACTGTATAGTTCATTTATATCTAACCAGTCAATTCCAAATAAACTCTTATCCTTAGTATTAATGCAACGATCATGCAATATATATAGATTGCATGATCGTTGCACTAATACTAAGATCAACTAACAATTAATGTAGAAGTATTAGGCAAGGCTCTAACTAAGCTGAAGAAGAACAAGCATAAAGGTTAGCTGAACTGTCAAAATCATGGAGCACTACAAGACTTGGACGTCATAATGGAGAATCAAAACGTCGTTATTCTCTGAAATGAAACTCAGGAGTACTTGACCATATCGGAGAAAAACTAAATTTATTTTTAAGTCAGGAGAAAATGGTGTTAGTTTTAACAAGCATGAGTTACAAGAAAAGTCTTAGTCTAACAAACAAATTCTTTTGGGTTACTTCACTTCAACTTGGTGTGTTGGATAACACGTCATCGTAATAATATATTGTAGGAACACTGGGGATGGATAGAATGTGAGACTTGTCTGCCATATATCTGATTTTATAGATAAGACGATGCGTGTTATATACAGTGCATTTCTTGCGGGTGCATACATATGCAAAGAACATAGAAACAATATCATTTCTTCCAAGTCGACCGGTTCATGTTAAGCCTATTTTTGTGGAAATTCCATCTCTCCATCAACTTGTTAGATGGAGAAGGATTTTTAAGTTGTATTAAATGAAGCTAGATCACTATCAACCACCATGCAACAAGATGCATTTATTGAGAATAACAAAAGGAGGAATCAACAGGAAGCATAGGATTTCCGTTGAAGAACAAAAACTGAAATAAGGGTTTATAAGAGAATTCTTCTTCTTCTTCTTTTAATAGTCAAAGTAGTTTGTTGAGGATTTTCAAGGTTTCATATCTATGATATTAAAATAGGTGTGGAGTAACTAAGTGGGGTTGCTTCAATGGGTTTCTTGGAAAGGTGAGATATAGAAAAGGTTGCATTATGGTTTTCATTACAAGGACATTTTGAATACAAAGGGATGTTTGGCTGTGCAAGTAACTGCAATGCTTTGCATTTACTGTTGGAAAGGTATCTCAAACCCTTCTATATTTATGTTTCTATATTAGAAATCCACATCACCATAACACGGAGAGAGAGATGAAGAGAGACTTTAACGGTAACCAACTAACCATTAGACACCTGGAAGCACCATCTATTAATTAGGTATCGGTTTCTGAATTCTGATGGCAGTCATATCGTACCATCCAGTGTTTCAATATTGGTCGATTTATGACTTGTTCGAACATGCTTTTTTTTTTTTTTTTGGACAGTTTCCTATGTACTGGAGCACATATTCTGGTTTCATCGTACGTATATGATCATTTACCATTTCAACAAGAAATTAAGAAGGCTCTTTTCTACTCATGTTGTATCAATTAATTTTCAGATGTAACGTATAAATAGTAATTTACACATATCAAAGACGATAAGTATAATTTGATTCATGTTTTCACTTAATTATTTAACTTTGACTGTGTATATGGATTAGTTTTTCAAGTAGTAATTAGTTTCGATATTTGGCATTTATATGCTTATATAGTAAGTTCCCTTTATCGAAGATGATAATTTACTCAAAATATCAAGATCCAATAGTTAAATTATATAATAATTCCCATTTTCTTTTTCCTAAAAAAATTGTAGGGGTCAAAAACAACTCTTGACTTGTAAAAATATTATTCGTAACTTTTGATGATAAGATACGGTTTCATTATTTCTTCGACCTCACAAACTATATCTATCATTGATTAACGCGTACGTCTAATTCAACTTACTAAAGCCTCTGTTTTAGGTTCCCTCATTCTCAGGCAATTAGGTCTAATAAGTCATTTAGTTAGCTAGAGAGGTTATCCATCATCGGTAGGTTCCAGTTTCTTCTTGTATTATCTCTATATTTATAGTTAATTACTATAGAAAATGAAAATCATGATCCTCAATTGCAATAATTATCCCCAATTTGACTTAGGATCCATTGTCAGTTGTCACCTTTTCATAATGCCAATATGAAGTCAGCTTTGACAATCGATACTGTTTTTTTTTTTTTTTTCCAGTTTTAATATCAGGATAGGAGTCGAAGCTGTGTTTGGTGGAAAGGCTGTTAATGGAGACGAAGGAATTAAAGAGAAACACGTACATGTATGAGGCTTTATATGCTTGAATGATTTCTATTTATGAAAATTATGAAGTTGGATTAGCAAAATTCAAAGGTCATATGACTAACTGATTTTCAGCAATATTCATGGATTAACAATTTTTATCTCCAAGTTAATTTGATTAATTACAAATAGAATCCAGGTAGAACACATTCTAAACCCTTTATGCTATAACTAAAGGAGGTTTTAACGTTTCGTAACTAATAAAATATGTGATTTATTGCATATTCTATTTATGGTTAAGATCTAAGTTTTGTTCTGCTGAATTAGTCATAATAACAAAATTATTTTAAACTATCATAGTTTTCAATTGAAGTGCTAGCAAAACAAATAGAGTTAACTTGTCAATGTTGAAATTTAACAAAGCAACTTGAATTTTACTTTTCTCAACAATTGTAGGTAATACATGTTCTTAACAACAGGATTGGTGGAACGAGTAAGCAAATCATTCTACAACCCAATAGGAAGAAATAGTTGCTGTAAGAGATTATTATAGACAAATTCAGAAACAAGACTTTTTTCAACAAATTCCGTTAAGCTGAAATTACAAGTTACAGGTTTGACACAAAATGAACCTAATAAACTGGCACCATCCACCAATTCCAATAGAGACGGGTTCTACTTTTGTTAACTCGGTAAATGGTATAAAGTATGTTGATGGTGATGATAATGGGGATGGATGGGCCAGGCCGTTTTGGAAGCACGTTTAGATTGAAATTTCAAGTGTTTGATTTCGTGAGGTGTAAAATCTCAATCAGTTAAGAAACAATTACATAATGATTATTACACAAAATCTTTCAACGTTTGTATTTGACTTGCCATCTGCATGGAAGTATGGGAAAAGGCAGACGGTTTACCTATACTTTTCTTGATGCTGTACTTACACGGCATTCGATAATTAACTCTTAAGTCTAGCACTCAAACCTGAAAAAGTTCAGTTAATTTCTTCTCATAAACATATATTTTAATATTATTACATGCTTTATTAAGATTAAGCTGAATTGTATTGTCACCGTGCCCTTGTTTTCCAACTACCAGGTTTTTCTACCATTTTCAACAAGACTATTGAAATTATACATATTTGTACTTAAATATTGTCATTTAGTTTTGATGCTGAGCATCTTCATGTCCTTGCTACCAATTCTAGCAAAGAAGGATGAGTGTAAAACAGATAACAGGAACTGTTAATCCAACAAGAAAGTCCTTTTCTTCAGTTGCTTTCTTTTATGTTGTTGTTTAAACAAAATTATGTTGAATGGTTAGCAGAGACCATCGTACACAAGTAAGTATATGGAACTTTGAATCCTACTTCTCCTGGAAACAAATGCGAGGATGTCTATTCTCAGACATCTCTAACAAATTTCACAAGCCATGAATCAGCCAAACTACAGTTGAAACATGTAATGCTTGCCAATTGTGATTCTGAAGAAGTTGAGTTACTTCGTTTTAATTTGTTCTAAACCAAAAATTGGAAGTTTGGAACAGGTTTTACCTGTTCATTTACCGTATCAATTACCCCTTCTAACTCTAACAAGCATGATATGTTAAAAACAGTAAGCTTCAATTACTGATATCAATTTTTGCGCGTTGATATATTTGGACCTTGACGTTACGTGCAATCCCATGCTCATAACTCGGAAGTAGGTCATCACATAACAATATTGGTTCTACTACATTTTGCACTATTAATTGGTGCAACTTATCAGTGACAGCAATCAGGAAAGGAATCTCCGGGATAAGGCAAGACGTCACATTTAGTGGACAAAATAAATAGTTTAAGGTTTCCAAATCAGTAAGTTTTTTGATTTAACGTCGTACCATGGCTTAAAATAGTGAGATAGGGGGCGACAGGGACAGAGATGGAGAGAGAGGGAAGACGAAAACTAAAAGAAACCGAAAGAATAGGTGAGACTCGGAATTTTCATGGGCCAATAGCATAGCAAGAAAAGAAAAAGGGTCATTAGTTCTACAGGTACACATACATATAGTGATAGGGCTAAATGTGTCGTGTAAAACCAACAAAAGTGACTTGCCATCCACAACCCTAAACCAAACCCCACTATCTTGTATTCTGGTTTCTTATGCTCCTATATAACTTCTTCTGGACTTCTCACTCGAGCATTTTGGTGATAAAGAACCGAAAGCCAGGGAGAGGCTGTTGGCGATCAATAGATGGAAGAATCATCTGGAGCAGGTAATTCAAGTGATGAGGGAAAGAGCAGTACTACTTGTCCAAGAGGTCATTGGAGACCCGCTGAAGATGAAAAACTGAGGCAACTTGTTGAACAATATGGTGCACAGAACTGGAATTCTATTGCAGACAAGCTGCAAGGGAGATCAGGTGTGTAGCGTTCGATATAGGATGAATATATAGGATATTTCTACCTGGAAAGTTTGAACATGAAATGGGATTTTGACATTGGAGAAACTGAGAGCAATCTAAATCGATTTTGCTCAAGTATGGGATGATAATTTGTCATTTTGTTGATACGATAGATGATAATGGTCTCCCTTTGCATAAGAGTATGGATTCAGGATCAGACGTAATGTAATTTTATAAGCTCATAAATCATAACTATTTTGTCCTGCTAAGTTTTGAGTACATAGTAAAGAAAGACAAATATATGGAACCTCTTGATGAGTGTTATTACATAGACTTAGAGGAGATAATTTTCTTGCAGCCATAATATGAATCTCTCAATCTCTCTCTTTCACTCTCACTAATGAATTCGACCTCGCACACAATTACAATCCAAAAAGTTTGTTTCAAGTTTTATGATCTCATGAATCCTGATTTATATTCTTCTTTTGCAGGGAAGAGTTGCAGATTGAGGTGGTTTAATCAACTTGATCCTAGGATAAACAGGAAACCCTTCACAGAGGAAGAAGAAGAGAGACTACTGGCGGCTCACCGCATTCATGGAAACAAGTGGGCTCTAATAGCCAGACTATTCCCTGGTAGAACTGATAATGCTGTGAAGAATCACTGGCATGTAATCATGGCAAGAAGGCAAAGAGAGAAATCCAGGCTATGTGGGAAAAGAAGTTGCCAAGATGGACAATTAACTGACACCAACACCTCCACTAGTAGTTTCTATGCAGCAGCCAAATCAAGGCCTCAAGAATTTCTTATTAGCTCAAGAATTGGATTTGACAATAGTAGATTACTCTTTGAATTTCAAAACCCAATCAAAGAAAGGGTTTTTTCTTTCTCTCCTCCTGGTTCCTCACCTTCTTCTTGGACGTTCACCACATCCAATATAACATCACAAAGTTCATCTTCTCTGGATATATTCAGAAGAGAAGAAAGAGATCATAACTTCAACTCTAATTTATATACTTCAGAGAGCTCCAAAGTCTTCAGCCATTCTACTTATAGGCACTGTCCAAGTTCTTCCAACAATCATGGCAATTACCGGAGTTCAAGCGTTTTTGGCCTTCCAAACTACAAAAGGGTTGTTCCAAGTCCTTTAATAGGGTGCCTCAAACTTGGAGATAATTACGAGAACAATGGATTGATCAAGAAGGATTTGACAAGTTTCTGCGGTGATAATTTAACCACATTGGCGACTACGAGACAGACCAAAAAGCAAGAAGGAGATGATTCTATTAGAAACAAGGACGTTCCTTTCATAGATTTTCTTGGTGTGGGCATATCTTCTTGATGGTTAAAAGACCTCTTATGTTACTTTATCTCCTACATATACATAATATAGATATAGTAGTTTTAGCGTCACCATTTTAATGATCATGTGCAAATTCCTTTTCAGCTTGATCACCGGAAAAGTATGCTTTGTCCCTCAAGTTATACAATTACTGATTCGCATATGAAAATAATAGCTCAAGCTTCAAGTCATCATTTTGTGAGAAAGAAAGCTGATGGTATGCTAGTGTACCAGCGGTAGTTTGGCTGTCAAATATACGAGTTAAGTGCAGTTGCAATACGTTTTCTTGAGTTCCTACTGTGGAAGTATTCTGATCATTTGGTTTGTCCATATGAAGCATTTATCATATTTTGTTTCTGCTTCCTCGTCTTATTCAATCAATATTCTAGACATCAAAGTGCACGTTTTAATATACAAGCATCCTTTTCGCTAATACTATGTGCTACATTATATAACTAACTAACCCTTAAAAACCCTCTGAAGAAATTGTGACTACCAAATGTTCATATACGAAAAATAAATTTTAAGGGTTAGATAGTTATATAATGTAGCACATAGTATTAGCGAAAAGGATGCATGTATATATATATATATGAAAAGGGAACGTGAAGTTTGATCAACTAAATAAGTCTGAAGCTTTACTTCACTTGGTCATCTGTATAATTTCGCGGAACACTGACAAATGGCAGTAAGAAATGGGACACGTTTGTTAAGAAACTAACCCGAAAATTACATGTTTAACGTGTACGTACAAGTCCAACAAGCTGTTTAAGCTTTTGTTTCATGTGCTTGATTTTACAGTAATTGAAGCTAACCATGAGCTCTAATGGACTGCTTTTCATTAAAGACACCTATACTTTACTCAGAATCAGGAATCAAAGAATGGTTGGTGGAAATTTTTGTGGGAATGACACAATTTTGTAGCTTGGCTTTCAGTCCTCAACAGATTATCTACTGTAGATAGGCCTATCACATCTTTTGTTCTTCGAATGTTCTCCTATACTCTATAATTTTACGGTCCTTTTATAGATTAGCATTTCTAGACAAGAATGAGGGTCAGTTGCAATGGACACAAAAACACCTGCAGAAATGAAACTCTTCTTTCAATTACTTTTATAAGATTGCTTTGATGCTTCATTACATACCGTCATTAATGGAGAGAAAGGGAAAATAGAGCTTTTGATAAGGTTGCCAAAGGTTGCACCGCATCGCGCCATTAACATGTAGTCGATCGTTAATAATCCATAGAAGAGGGAGAGGATGCGAATGTTGTTACATGACTGCATAATTTGTGGGAAAAAATGGTCGCAACAATTGCTGCAATATACAACTTTAGTTGTAAATCGTAATTTCGAACTCTAATCCTTCTACAAGCTTAAGATTCAATATATACATAGTTGTAAGATGTTATGTAAACAAGCATTTACGCTGAAATTTTTGGAATATGACGACTTAAGACTTGTATTAGTATAGATTTTATATAATTCTTGGCAATAGCTCTTTATTATGAGTAGTTCAGGAAGAAAAAGAAAAGTTCAGCGATTATTAGGTTTGATGAGATTACGGTATTAATTTACATGCAAATATTGCATCTAGTTCCAAGATTCGGCTATAATAACTCCTTTTGTTTTTTAACAAGTGTAAGAATGTGTAGAAATATTGCATCCCAGACACATATTTAGAATAGTATTGTTTTTTACCAAGGGGAATAGCATAGAAAAAATCGGTAATTATGGGTGCGTGAAAGATTCTCAAACGTATCATTACTCATTAGTAACAAAAGGATGCAATCCAGAATGGAATTACCAAAAACCATTGATTTGTTAGCTACCACCATACAACTGCCTTAAAAATTTTAGTAAATATGGGAATTGGCCACTTCGTTAGAAGGCAATCCGATAAATTTGACCATTGACTTGTAAAGTTTCAAAGGATTTGGTTAGTATTTCAATTGGCAAAAAGTATAAATTTAATCTTGATATTTTGTCA
This sequence comes from Erythroxylum orinocense, assembly GCA_025531955.1. Lineage (NCBI taxonomy): Eukaryota > Viridiplantae > Streptophyta > Magnoliopsida > Malpighiales > Erythroxylaceae > Erythroxylum > Erythroxylum orinocense. The sequence continues at coordinate 7,893,235 of JANZLX010000002.1, read as the reverse complement.
AAGTTAGACTATCATAATTTGAAGCTTCATAATGAAATTTTCATTTGCAAAACATTCAATTTCAACTTTGAATGGATGAAAATTTTATTACTGAAGCCAATAGAGGCCTCATTATGTTTCCCCCACAACTTGACCTTATTTGCATGATACAAAATGGAAAGACCTCCTATAGTAGGCAGTTGGGTGGAAGTATTATGTCGGAAGGTAAAAGAATCTTGAACCTTTCGTGTGAAGTGTCTACATTGCCTATAGGTTGCCTTAGCATAACATTACCAACAACCCAACTTTCACTGAGCATCGAGACTCCTCTCCCTCTGTTATGATAAAAATTGTCCCTCATCGGTAATAAATGAAGCTGATGTGGGGTTTATAGGCTTGTGAGCTCTCCCACCTTTCAAGCTAGCTTTTGGGGTGGGCTCTCTCATAAGGTCTGTAACAATCTCTTTTCCTACATAACTAAGCATGCTTACCACTATGCCAATCTCAGAGGCTACCTCAAGCACGTGAGATACAGGGTTGATGTGAGATCCCTTTTGTTCCTTTACACTACAAGAAAAAGGGTGTTTACTGTTGAAATTTACCAATGGAATAAGTCAACATTTTGTAGGTAACGTAAATTTGTGACGCTTTTGACTGAAGGAAAATTTTGTCATTAAATAAGCTATCGGTAAAATTTTTGACGGTATTTAGTTTTCATCGGTAAATATACGGACGGAAATCATTTCATATTTCCTTCCGTATATTTACCGATGGAAGGAAACATTTATGTTGGTGTAAATACAGACGGTTTATGTAAAACCGTTGGTGAATATGCAGTACAATACCGACATAATGAGATAAACCGTCGGTAAAGGTTTATGAATGTTCTGACGGAAGTGTGATTTCCGTAAAAAAAAAATCATTTACCGACGATTAGAGCATTCCGTCGGTAAGAATTATTTAATTTATCGACGGAATCGCAATTCTGTCAGTAATGATTTTCATTCGTAAAATTCAACCTACAGTGCTAAATCGCATAGCTACCATACGCTTTGCATGCCAATTGTTTTAAAATCTCGACGTCAAATTTGATTTTAATGTCAACAGCTATAAATTATCTGTGCAAAATTTTTTGATTTGTTTATATATTTATTTTGTTTAAACAAAAAATTAATTGATCATTCAACGGAAAAAGATTTCTTAGTTGATTAGAAAAACATTAAATTGTACATAAAGTGAATCCAAATGAGTAAGACAATCTTATTGTCCTGGTGAGCGCAGATGGTTATCTGAGTCTCTACGGCTCACCGACAACCACTCCATGTCATTTTGGAGCTTATTTATTACCTCCATCAAGTTCTACACTGTTGTCTCAAGTTGATGGATACGTTGTATTGTCTACTGTCCACTTGATGTTGTTGTACTGAATATAAAGGACTGCAAATAACTTGTGTTCCCAAATGAGCCTAGTTTGAAGATCCTTCCACGACTGTCCCTACTACCAACCGCATCAAAATATGCCTGTTTCTCATCAACAACTTGTTCTTCTTGATTCTGTCGCTAAATTGTTTGTTGTATTTGGTTCTATTAAGAGGCAATGCTTATCTTATAATTAGTAATTGAACAATATTAAGAATGAATATTAAATCATGTATTTCACATACATTTAGTTCTCTACATCGACTGTTGACGAATGTGACACAATTATACTTCTTAGTGTAAGTATGCAAAAACAACTGTTGAGGTGTAGGTCTTATGCCCATAGACTTTTCCTATATAACAATAAAATGTTCTAAGTTAAACTATAATTTATAAAAATTTCGGCAAAGTTTCCTTTATGTTTATGATATTGCCCCTATTGAATAAAGAAAATAACTCACCACAACTATAGATGGCACTAGACATTTATACCACAATCATTATCCATCATCACAACATTCACAAATCAATTTAAATTGGAAAACAACATGGTAAAAAATTAGAATATAAGTGTAATAGTTAGATACTTACAAGTCTCTCTGCATGCTCAGAGACACATCATATGTATGAACACCATATACCTAAAGATATTGCAATTCTGATATCAATCGTTGTAAGAAAACATCGATTTTATGCTTCGAATATGAAGGGCCTAGTATAATCACTGTCAAGAACATATATGCGTCCTTCATAGACATCCACGGGGGCAAATTATAAAGAGTTATTATGATTGGCCAAGATAAATATTGTTGGCTGGATTGACCAAAAGGTTGGAATCCATCCGTTGACAATCCCAACCTTACATTTCGACTTTCTACTGCAAACTCAAGATGGGTGTCATTGAAATGTTTCCATGCTATTGCATCTGAAGGATGACTCATTATTCCATCTTCCTGTTTGTGTTCATGATGCCATCTCATGTGTGATGCAATTACATTATAAGCATAAAGTCTTTGAAGTCTCGGAGTTAGCGGGAAATAGTACATCCATTTTCAGGGTACTAATTTCTGTTTCATTGAATGCTTTCTAGGCTTGAACCTTGGTTGACCACAAAATTTGCACTCTCTTAATTCCACATCATCTCGCCAATACAACATGCATCCTAATTTGCAACAATCAATCTTCTCCATAAGCAAACCAAGACCCCTAATAATTTTTTTCATGTCGTAAAAACTATCAACCATTGTATGATCAGGAGGCAATGATTCATTATACCACTCAAAAATTTTATCAAAACTTCGGTCCGATATATGACCTTCAGATTTTATATTCAATATTCGCGCAATTGAAGACAATTGGGTCATTGTCTCACAATTTGACCATAACTCTTGGTCTGTTGACTGTAGTAAGTCAAAAAACCTTTTTGCCTGTAGGTTAGGTTTTTCTTCAAGATTTTCCATATTTTGCTTAAAGGTATTATGACTTGCATCATATACCATTTGCATGTACAGATTTTCAGTCTCATTCAAATAATTTGTTCGGTATCCAATCCCCCCTTCAAACTCATTGAAGTTGACAGACGATTCTGCCTGATTACCCTTTGAGGTCCTACAAATGTCAGGTTCCCCATGTTGTGTCCACCCAAAATAATTGGGGACAAACCCCTTTCTCGGCAGATGCCCATTAACTTCATCACTCTAAAGGAAACATTTGTGTTTGCACTTTCTACATGGACATCTAATCTTCGACCCATCCATATATGCAGGTTGAGAACATGCATATTGAATGAAAGCTTCAACTCCGGCAACAAATTCAAGATTAATGTAACCATTAGGTGTTAATCGTCTATACATCTAAGATCTATCGACATAACTCATTTATGCAAAACTGTTAATTTTATACAGTGAATCATGAGTTAGTATCATTCTTGTTGGCCATAAATTACTTGACATCTTAGACAAGACTTGTGACTTGGCACAACAAGTTTTGGTTCTCACTCCTAAGGTCATCGTATTTTTCACCGATAAGCCTCACAGGAGCAATCATCACAGATTTTGGGTGAAATTTTATGGGTTCAAATCTTAAAAATGAACCTATACTAAATATCTCATATATATGTTTATAATCATATATGTGAGAAGATCTTTTCAATAATTACAAACTATATTAAATATTTACTACTGCAAAATACAATAAGTAATCATCAAAATATGAATACATATTTTAATAGATTGTTGAAACATATAGCTAGTTTTCAAAATAATGCGTGTAAAAATTCGCACATGAGAAGTAAAGAGCAGCTAATAACGACGGAATAAGAATCAATGAAATAAGAGATTAACAATTTAAGGTAATTGGAACTATAATATAAGTCACACTCATCCTATATGAATTCAATGATATAAATCGAAGTTCATTTCACAAACAAATACCCAAATTAAACCCAGTTCACAAAAACGTTGTAAAAAACAAATTCACTTACCTCAACTGACATGCAGATGAATCTTCATGAAGTATGTGAAAAGGATAATAATGACGGAGCAACAATGGAAAATATAGAAACTGATACAAATGTCATTAAAATGTGTGAAAATGCATTTTGACATTGTGACACCATAAACGAAAATGAATGTCATTTTAATACCTGCTAATGCTTCTCTTTAATCTCGCTACAAATGAATATACTCGAATTTGTGCAAGTTCCTACAACTAAGAACAAATTCGTTGTCAGGTTAGCAAGTAGGAAATAGAACACATCAATTGCTGTGAAATATTATAATCAATCAAGGTTATTAACTGTACTGTATTAATTCAATCATCATTTAATACTAAGGAGCTCTTGTTTTAATTCCAAAACGGTGATGTCACATTATACGCTGACCCTATTGAAAATTTGGCAGAGTTTCTCCCATAAAATGAACATCCCCCTTTTGGAAAAAGGGTCAATCCTGCAGTAAACAATACACTTCTATATCGACCAGCAATCACAACTCATATTGGGTCTCCATACTATGTCTATTTTCAATTCAGTCCACATTTACATCGCAAAATCTATAATTATGCAATTCACAATTCAAGTATACCAATTTGTAACCCATACACTCTCAATTATAGTCAATACATCAAGATATTCTTAATACCCAGTGTAATAGAATGTGTCATCATCATTATTGTTGTTTGATAAAACTTAAGATGCTTTTCTTATAAGAGACAATAAAATCAATTCTTTTAAGATCACTTTTATAAAGGAGATGAACATTGATATATTAACGTATATATTATATATAAATGAATATTATGTAAATAGATATTAAATATTAGTAACAATATCATTTATTAACTCTAAATCATTATTTTGATTGAATTCATCCATATAAGAATTTGTAAATTTAATTAAAGATAACAAATTTACATCAACCTACTTAAACCTTAGTTATAATGTTGGACCCCGAACTTTTATTGGAGAGTTTATTTATTAAATGAAATTAAATGAGGAATTAGTGGCGTTAAATGTTTATTTGGGTAATGTGAATTGGGAAAAGTTCAATGATATTTGAGGTTAATGTATGGAATGAGTGTTTTGGATATGATATGTGCTTTAAGAAAATTTATGAG
>JANZLX010000002.1:7822726-7835115 GCA_025531955.1 Erythroxylum orinocense | reverse complement strand
TATTCAGGTGATGAGCAAGAGATCGAGTAGGTCAAGAGTACGGCATCACTCCGAATTGACATACTTTTGTATTTTTGATAGAATTTTGAAAATTCAAGGCTTTAGCTGCATTTCAAGTTTTATTAGTTCAAATGTATTTTACTTTTTTGGTTCTTGAACTCAAATGATGTATTATGGTTTGAAATGCTATTAAAGCTTTGTAAAACTCTTAATTTTGTTATTAATGAAATTTGCATTTGGATTTTGGAAGATTGCTTGTGTTTATGTATAAGTTCATTTTGCTTTTGAGTTTGGAATTGATGGTGGTAGTTGGGAAATTTTGATTGCATTTAGTAGAGTTAATGTTGGGGCTGAGTAGTTGAAAGAGTTAAGTTTGCATTAGATTTTCAGGTCGGGTGCGTTCGTCACGGCGAGCCCATTTGGTCATCGCGGTGACAAATCGATCACAGGTATGTCGCGATGAAAGTTAAATCGTTCGCCGCGACGTAATCCTCGCGTATGCTCGCCGTGGCGAGATCATAGTCGTCGCGGCGACGCCCATCTTTGCTTCCAAAGGACTTTTCTTCTAAATTTTCAATTTCCAAGTCTTTCCTCCACGCTCAAGCTTCATGCTTTCGTGTCCGATGTTGGGCTCCAGAAATGGGGTCCAACATGTGGTCTAAGTTTTACTTGGAACAACAAGCAAAGTGGAGATCTCTTTATTGCTAGGAAGCTAGGTAGAACTCTCATTAATTTAGTGTGAAGCTATAGGTTTCCTAGTTCTTATAGTGTCATTCACAACCTAAACATATCATATCACTCTCCAATAGTGGTTAGGGCCTTAACAAGTCAGCAGAAGAGCTCCTCTCCCTTTAGGTTTTCAAACTTTCTAGTCTATCAGCCTAATTTCCTTTAGACAGTAGAGGATGCTTGGTTCCATCCGATTCAAGGTATTCTTAATGCTGACCAGGTACGTGATGAGAATGACAGAGCTGAAAGATATCAAGTTATTCTCAACAACATTCAAGATCAAATGAGAATTTTGCCCACGTCTTCCCTTTTGAAGGCTAGGGAGTCTGAAGCCATTAATGAATTAATTAAAGCTCTAGATGATCATGAATCTTTCTTTAAACAATCTTCACGTATTAAATGGCTTAGAGAAGGGGATAGGAACACTAAATTTGTTAACAACTCTCTCATTGCAAACAGAAATAGAAACAACATTCACTCTTTAGAAGTGGGAAATGGGAATAGAATTATAGGTCTTAAAGTGATTCAAGATCAATTTCTTGAACATTTTCAATGTTCTATAGGGAATAATAAAGCCCTTTTCCCTTATAAAGAATTTGTGGAAAATCTCTTCCCGCTTTCTTTACCAGATGGCCTTTCTAACTCCCTTATTGCCGAAGTTCCAGCACAAGAGATAAGAGAGTGTTTCAATTCTCTCAATCTGAATAAGGCCCGGGCCCAGATGGGTTTAATGGATTTTTCTTTAAACAAACTTGGCATATTATTAGAGAGGAAGTTATTGATGCTATAAAAACCTTTTTTGAGCATGGGAAACCTTTTAAAGAGCTCAATTCCACTTTTATCTCCCTTATTCCAAAAAAGGACCACCCTTTCATAGTGTTAGATTACAAACCCATTTCTTGTTGCAATATGATTTATAAGATGCCAAAATAATAGCTAATAGGTTGAGAGAGTCTCTCCCCTTTATTGTTAGCCCAAACTCAAGAAATTCTTAGGAATTACCATCTATCCAATAACCATAAGAGATGTGCTTTCAAAGTGGACCTTCAACAAGCCTATGACTCCATACAATGGGAGTTTCTCATGAATGTTCTAGTAGTTGTAGGATTTCTTGGAAAATTCATTGAGTGGATTAAAGAGTTCATATCTTCCCCTTCGTATTTGATTTTGATCAATGGATCCCCCTTAAAATTTTTATAGGAAAGTCAGGCTTAAGACAAGGAGACCCTTTATCCCCATTCCTATTCATTATCTGTAAGGAAGTCCTTTCTAGGAGTTTGAATGCTTGTTTAGATGTTAACCCTTCTTTCAGATACCACTGGAGGTGCAAAACTCTTAAACTCACCCACCTCTTATTTGTTGATGATCTTGTGTTGTTTTGCCATGCTGACTTGAATTCAGTACAATCTTTGCTAGACTGTATGAGCACCTTTTCACAGTTATATGGACTGGATATGAACCCTTATAAGAGTTTGTTTTTCTTATCCCCTGACATGGACCATTTGACTCATCAAATGGAAATGTTGTCAGGACTCAAGAAAGGTAATCTCCCCAAAAAGTATTTGAGGGTACCTCTCATAACAGAAAGGTTGTCTAGAAGGGACTGCTCTCCCTTATTGGAGAAGATTGATGATAGGATTAATAAATGGACCAATAAAGACCTTTCCTATGCTAGCAGGCTTCAATTGGTGATTTCTGTGCTTTCTTATTTTTAAGTTTACTGGTCTACAGTTTTCATTCTCCCTTCTTCCATCTTAAAGGAGATAGAGGCAAAACTTAGGAATTTCTATGGGCTGAGAGGGTGGAATCAAAATCCCATGCTCAGGTCAAATGGATTGAAATTTGTAGATCCAAAAGGGAGGGTGGATTAGGGATAAAACACTTACCTATATGGAATAATGCACTGTTAGGAAATAGGATCTGGATTTTGTTTAATGACAATGAAGGTATGTGGGTTAAGTGGATTCATACCATCATTTTGAGAAGGAAGAATTTGTGGAGTGCCTAACCTACTAGCAATAGTTTATGGAATTGAAGGAAAATATTATCTGTGAGGGACAAAATAGAAAACTAATTTAGATTTAGGATAGGAAATGATATTTCTACTCTTTTATGGCAGGATCCTTGGCACCCAAGAGGAATCCTAAAGCACTTCTCCACCCTGAGAGTAATCAATGGGTCGGAATTAAGTATGACAACAAAAGTTTCAGAAGTCATGAAAAACAATGAGTGGAGTTGGCAAGAGGCAACTATTGAGATTTTTTAAAACCTAAAGCCCTTATAGTACCAACTGAACAACTTAAAACCAGAATGCTTGGAATGGTTAGCTAGTCCTTCAAATTAGTATACTATTGCTTCAGCCTAAAATTTTTTGAGACCTCCGATTTAGAGAGTCCCTTAGCGTAAAATGGTTTGGATTAAAAGGAACAGCCCTAGGTGCTCCTTCATATTATGGTTGGCTTTCCTTAGAAAGTTGCAAACAAGGGATAAACTCCTCTATCTTCACACCCCAAATCATTATTCTTTATGCTCCATGGATAATGAAACAATAGAACATTTATTCTTTGAATGTTCCTTCTCAAAAATTGTTTAGGTACATTGCCTTAGTCATTTCCATATAAGCCTCCCAAATCAGATCAACCTCCATTCCATTCCTAATTGGTTAAGCCAAACACCAAATTTCTGAACCTGTGACCTCAACTTTTTTCCTATCCTCCTTTCAGTTACAGTTTATAACCTTTGGAAAGAAAGGAATTCTCAAACCTTCAAAGATGAAGCCTTAGATTTAGGGAGCTTAAATTTCAAAGTAATCTTCCAAGTTATGGAGCATCTCAGCTCAAACACTGAGAGAAGGTTATGGTAGGAGCTATTATTAACTAACAATATCTCTGCAATTTTTGTTTTTGAATCTGCAAAAGGGAAGGTATCAATCTATCTCTAAAACTGAAAGTAGAAGGGAACCCAGTCCCTGGACAAGTTTATGTCTCAAATTAGTAAAACAAGGAATTGGTAGCTAAAAGACCTTCACAGAAACATCAAAGTTGTTTATGTAAAGGTGCTCATAAATCTAAACAGTAGCAAAGCACACCCTTCGAATGGAACTATGATAGACAACTGAAGCTAAAGGGACACCTTCAGTACCTTCATCTTAGGAACTTCTAGTCTTTGACAATTTATGATAGTAGGACAATCCTACTCCTCTGTTGGAGTCTTAAAAAAATCATAACCAAGTATACGTTTTTAACCAAAGTGGGATGGGTAAGAATTATGAGGGAATATGATGACGAGCTCAGACGTTCACCAAAGAACATTCCACCTGTCAACAAAATGGAAAATGCAGCAAAGAGGCTTAACTCAAGCAAGGTAGATGTGAACTTCTGGTTTCTGATATGGAAATGAGTATGACCTTCTAGTTTCAGCAGTGTAAATGATAGTTTATTTAATGTATTTCTTTACTATGATATTTTGTAAATGTTTTGTGTAGCTGGTTAGATGTGCCTTCCTAAAAGGCCATCTTGGTTGATATATTTGTGTAAGCAGGATGCTGTGGTTGGTACGATTTATAGGGAACTATTTTTGTAGAGTTCCTCTTGTTCTTAAGTTAGGTTACCTTTCTAGTTTTGGGAGGGTATGACCTTTAAGGCAACCCCATGGTTTGTACATAAACCTTTTTTGATTAATTTAAATTTCTGATTTACCCAAAAAAAAACTAGAAATACATATTCTCGAAGTCTATCTTAAACCCCAATTCATATCCTTTTACTGTTGTGTGTGTGTCCAACCTTATTTTCAAGACTTTCAATCCTTGTTGACACTTTTATGGTTAGTGGGGATGACAAACAAGTGAAGACAAGATGGATGATGAGTGAATCAAGCCTTTTTTAGACAGACATATCTGTTTAGAGTGCCACATGCTTGTATTCTCTAGTTAAATGACCATATGTATCAACTGTGTAAGTCTTTAGAATCATGTGAAGAAGGATGTGAAGAACGAAGACAAAGAAGATCATATACACACCTATGTTCATAACTTACACAGTCGTTGTGATCATAACCGAGTAGTTCTATATAACTGTGTACATCTATGTGTGAGGCAATGATTAAGAGACACAATCACTTACACGACCATATATTTAACCATATACAATGCAAAAAAATCTATTTTGTGATATAAAATAAAAGATACGTAGGTTTTGTATGGGTGAGTAGCCTAAACTCCAAAAAGTGAGAAAAAACACAAATAGAACAAGTACTATAGTATTCTCATCCTTTTTATTGTTTTTGGGATTAGATTCAGAGTTTGTTGATTCATATATCCAAAACACCAAAAAGTGAGAAAAAACACAAAGAGAACAAGTAGCATATTATTCTCATCCTTTTTTAATACTTTTAGGATTGGATTGAGAGTTTGTTTATTCACATATCAACTTTGGTTTTAATCCAAAAACTTTGTGAGACAACTTGTAATTGAGAGGTGAGATATTAAACTTTGAAAATCCTTATTTGAGTTTAGTGGATTTGTTCATTAATTTAGCTCATGGTTTTTCCCTCTACATTAGAGGGTTTTTCACACAAATCTCGATGTTTTATTTTTTATTGAGTTTCTTATTATTGTTCTAATTTACTAGTAAAACTAGAAGAGTATTTTGTTGTTGCTCTTTGGTTGATTTTAAAGAGTTGTACTTTTTGTCTCCTAGTAAGTTGTATCAAATCCATCATAATGGAAGGTAGAAAAAACTCTATAGTCAAGTTGATGTCAACAAACTTCCCTATTTAAAGGCTCATTATAATATCTTGTTTTTCCGAACATGCTTAGGGTTCAACCCTAGATCAAGCATTGCATATACATGCATACCATTAGCTTCATACCCGAATTGATATTTGTACACATTACAAGTAAGTATATGCACACATTTGACATGTCCTGGGATATGAAAAATATTAAGTGATCATGATGTGAATTGTGTTTTGGTATGTCTTGAACTTTGGTGTGATTGGATTTCAATTATTAAATTGGAATTAAATGTTATGGATTGGGAAATTGATGGATTAAAATGTAAATTTGGACTAGGACAAATTCTAAGTGGTAGGATAAATTGATACATGAAAAATTAAGGTGATTAAGCCTAAAAACAATTGTGTGATATTTAGCATATTTAAATATGTGACAAATGGACTAGTAAATAAATGAAAAGTGGATCAATTCATATGTGGCATGAGGACCAATCTTGGAGTGATATGTGGATTGAATAAAGGGTGACAAATGGTAGCATAATGAGTGGATTAGTGGCAGCATAATTGTTGAACAAATGGCTAGGATGCTTTAAGACATATGTCTTTATAAGTTAATGATACCTACCTAGCTTACTGATGTGGCAAATTCTAGCACCCAAGTTTTTGCTTCCTTCAATGAAATTGCTTTAGCTTTTCCTCTGATACTTTATTGAACCCTAACCAATTTGTTGCATGAAAAACACACCTAAATCCTTCACCAAATTGCCAAGAAAACTAGCTGAATGTGATCTTTATTTTCTTTGTCCGAAAATCACCTTGCTTTCACCATAAGTTTGTGTTGATTTTTGCTTGCTTGGAGACTGGGTTTAATCTGAAGTTTTTTTTTGTAGAATTCGAAGCCTAATAGGTAAGTAACAATATGAGTTTTATGGCATGTTAAATGGTATAGGAATGATGCTTGAATTGGAATGAAATGCATGAGATATTGGTGATTATATGTGCTGGAAAATGATCCTTGTATGATAATTTCTGGTTTGGTTTTATTGTGTGGAAGTTATTGATTTGTAAGTTTCCTAATGAATGATTTCTAAATTGGTTCGGGACATAAAATTGATGTAGAATTGAGGCACGAATAAGGTGGAATTGAAGGTGAATTAATGAACTATAGTGAAGGGGTGCTGAAGTTGCAAGACGTGAGTTAATTTCTAGTTTGGTTTTGTTATGTGGAAGTTATTGATTTGTAAGTTACTTAATAAATGATTTTTTAATTGGTTCTGGACATGAAATTGATGTAGAATTGAGGCATGAATAAGGTGGAATTGATGAACTATGGTGAAGGGGCTTTGAAGGTGCAAGACGTGAGTTAATTGTAGTGGTTTTACTGAACAGACATTGATATTTTGGCTATAACTTGACCTGTAGATATCCAAATAGGGTGATTTAATTTTAGATTAAACTACATATATATGTCTATATTTTTGTGAAGGAAAATGATTTTATTTCTGACTCTAAGGGTTTTGAAATTTGGCTTGAAGTTGAGTTTTGGATTCTGTCACTATTTGAGAACAGTCTGTAGTATTTTTGGTATCTCTAGGAATAATGAACCAAATCATATGAACTTTATTTTATTATAAACTTAAGACATAGAGAAACATTTGTTTAGAAGAATATATTACCGAGAAACCTCAATTTTTATGTTATAATAGCCATACAAAATTGAACTGAAACATGTCCAGAGAAAATCTGAAAAAGAAAAACTAATGAAGGAATTGGATAGGGACTTTTGGAAAACGCATCCCACGATTGTGGGAAGCCATACGCGATCGTGGAAAGGGCATGACAGTAAAGAAAATGTTCTTTTGTGTGATTTTTGAACCAAATAAGGATAAGGTATTTAACTATGATGCATTTGGACTTGATTAAGGTTTTAAATGAACATAATTTGATTTTGGAAAAGTTAGTTAAATATGTGATAAGTTTTGATTGATAATTGATGTTACACTTTAAGGAAAAGAATGTTGGATAACAATACATCAAAGTTTGGAATGAAGGAGTGTTAAATGAATGAAGATATTCATATGAATGCAAATGTATTCCAAAGAATATTAATAATGCATTAAGAATGAATGAATGAGAATTGTGAATCATGTGAAATATTTGTAATGCTAATAAAGAGTTAGTAAATGTATAGTTAATGAATGGAGCATGATCAAGTCTACTTAAGGGATTAACCTAAATGCAAATAAGACATATCCAAGTGACAATATGTGAATGATTATGAAATATGATTAAGGAAACATACCCGGGATAGTCATTGGGTATGCATTGAACATGGCACATGTATGTATGTGCTTAAGTGAATATGTATTTGATTGATCAACTTTGTAATGTGAATTCTGTGTGTATTGTATGATGTATAGACGCTCAAATCGAACACCATCATGGAGATATTTCCTATCCATCTAAGCAATAGCGTATATTATAGTGTACTGTGAGTTAACCTAATTGTGTAAACTCAAATATTTATGTTTCTGTTTGAATTGTATGTATAATGGGTAACTTAGATGCGAGATTTCAATTAGTAATGTGTTTTGTTTAAACTGTGTTGATTAAACTTAATTCCTTTATATTAAATTGATATTGATATAATTATGATATTATTGATGGAGGTGCAGCTCAGTTTTTCTTGGTGGCAGTAATCCTCTTGGACATTCCGGGGCTATGGCTTTGCAGTTTATATATTTCAGTATCTCCTAGGCTTGCTAGCTACGGGTTGGAATGTATCAGTTAGGCTTTCTGCTTGGACTTTCTATGCTTAGGCTTTATTTGGCTATGTTTCTTGGAGTTATTGTTGTATCTGTTGATTGGGTTTCGGGTAGCTTTTTCCCTTGTTGCAGTGTTCATTAGATTATTTTGGTTTGCTTTAAGGCTCGGTTGGATGAGCCTTTTGTGGCATAGTCTTTGAACCTTTTGTATATAATTTTTGCTTATTTATTAATTTTTTCTGATTTACCAAAAAAACGTTACGTTCTTTTTCAATTTGGTATTATTCAATCAAAATCTCATTATATGATTTTTAAAATAATGATTTAAAAAGGAATAAATTTTGTATTCAAAGAATACATTTTTAATTTACATATTAAAATTAAAAGTGCTTCATTCCTTGTCAATTTAATTAATAATGAGATATTAGTAGTTGGTAGAATACTTTTATGCAAAAATTATTAGACATTAATATCATACTACGAATCTTAATTTTTATTTTAATTAAATAACAATTTAAATTTTATTCAATTATTATACAACTATAAAATCGTTTGAGTACAAGTGTGACTAATATATTTTTTTTCCAACTTCGTATAAGAACATAATTGATTTTTATCCAAATTATGAACTAACCCATTTATATACAAACTTATTTTATTTAAATCACTAAAGCCATCTAAACAGTTAAACCAAACCAAACTAATCCAAATCAATTTGGTTTTATTTCCGTGGTTTGAACTGGTTAATAATTTGAGATTTAAAAAATTTAAAATACTTTAAAAGAATGTTTAAGATACAAGAATCTTAAATTTTATGTATTATATCCTAGAAAATAATCAATTGATTCTTTAAAAAAAACTTATACTATGTATAGATTTTTCTATTTTTATTAAATAGAAAGAGTACTTAATATGAATTAATAGAAGAAAAAGAGAGAGTCAACTATGTGATATTGATTTGGTTGGGTTTGGTGTGGTTTAGATTAAAACCAGATATTAAATTCAGTGTTTTTCCTCATTAAAAATTTATTCTCAATTTTAAGTTTTTAATAATTTAGTTTAGATTAAGTACTCGAGCCAAAATCAATCTACCATCCATACACGTGCCAGGATATGATTCCGAAAGTCATATTGTAGCGCGCAGATCATAGAATAAGAAGAGAGTGAAAAAAGTAATTAAAACAAAAAACAAAAAACCTCGGTGAATCGACAGTAAAATACAAGCCAGAACCGAGTGAACAACACTGCATAAGAATATGTTTGGACAATACAGGAAGCCGCCCCCTTCAACTGCACTAAAATGAATTGATGATGCAATGCAAACGGTCCCCAGCAAACATTTGTACGATTCTAAAACTTCAACCATCTTCTTCTCTGTATCTTTCACTTGGAAACCACATCTCCATTAACTTTCCAACTGATATCGTTGGCAATGTTTCGAGCATCCCTTGCAATGCCGTCCAATCCCATGCTCGAAAACCCTGCACAATACAGCCCGTTTTCTCCTCTCCAATGATTTGGAAAAGTACGTCTTGGCATTCCATCTTCGTTGAATAGGTCATACCCACCCTGAACCATTTACACATATTACACATATATGCCACTCTCTCTCTCACTCACTCATAACCTACACAAAAGAACTCAACGAAGAAAGAGCACTATATATGCAACGGATCAATACCTTGAGCCAGTTCAAGACGGTGCTTCTGTACCCTGTAGCGAATATAATGACGTCAAATTCCTTGCTTTTCCCATTTCTGAATCTGACTTTTTTCCCTTTTATACTCTCCACCGCTGGCAAAACCTGTATTCACGATCACATCAGGATACATATAGAAAAAGATGGTATTCGACAATTTTCAGGAAAATAATTCATTTTCTGAAGTTGCTTGCAATGGAGTACCTCAATTGCACCACTTTTAATTTTTTCCAATGTTCCAACGTCAATAATTGGTGATCGACGAGTTGTCTTCTTCAGATAAAAAGGACCTTCTTTTGGCTTGGTTATTCCATATTTTGAAAGGTTCCCGAGCATCACCTTTGTAATCGCCATAGTTATGAAGTCTACAAACTTCACAGGCAAATACCTTAATAGCCACATTCCCAGATACACCACTTCTTTGGTAGTCATATGTACCTGCATATTTCGAACAGGTTTCAGATTAGACTATTATTTATTAGATGGATTAGCTAAATGAACATGAAGTAAAAGAATAATTCTTGTGATACAGACTCTATTCCGCTGTATAAGAAATTTGTTTATTAAATTACCCTTCTTTTCTTTACTTCTTTTTCAGAAAAACTGAAAAAGGAAAAACAGTTTTATATAACATTATGAGTTTATCTATTTTATTTTAAAAAACTTATGACGATTTGTAACAAAAACCATATAAAATATCCAAAAGTGTATCTGCAAGGTCACATAATTAAGATTCCAAGTATCGTCTTTCTAAAATGAAAGAGAATTATAAAATACTCCCTCTGATTCATAATAAGTGTCGTTTTAGAGGGATTTTAATTATTCAAAATAAGTATCGTTTGTGACTTTTCATGCATATTTATAATTTTATTTCCAAAATTACCCTTTTAATTTCTCTCACATCATAATTACATAGATTACACATATTATATTTTCAAGGCATTTTAACATGTAATTAATATGGGTATATCAGATATTTCATTAACTTTCTTAATAAACGTGCATTTTTCTAAAACGACTCTTATTATGAATCGGAGGAAATATGAACTAGGAATATTTGGTGCTTTTCATAATATAAGAGAAGTATAAAATTAAATTCCAATTTCTTTTCAAATATAACATTAAGTTTCTCAAAATTTTATAGAAAATTAATTGCATTAGTTCATCTAATATAATTGTTTGTAAAAATGGAATGATGCGTCTCTTATAACTATAAATATGTCCAGTGTAAAAGAATCTACTGTATGTCTTTCAAAAGAATATATTAAATATTTAACGTTCTCAAAGCAAAATACTGTAGTAGTGTGTGACTATGAGTGTGCATGAGATTGTAGTAGATGGAGATAGAAAAGTTTACAGGGCTACGAACGACAACGGATGTAATAGCGCCCCAATTATACAAATCATAGGCAATTTCCATCCCCGAATTGCCACTTCCGACCACCAAAACCTGTTTCCCCTCGTAAATCTTTCCATTATCGTACTTGTTGGAGTGAATGTACTTGCCGTCAAAACATGCAAGCCCGGGCACTTTGGGCACAAACCCATCACTGTTTTCGCCGGTAGCCACTACCAAGAACTTCGCACTATAAACCTCCAGCTCATCTGTAATCCTATCCCTAGCTGTTACAACCCACTTCCCCGCAACATCATCATGGAAAGCAGACTCCACAAAACGATTGTACTTTGGCTTTATGTCGAACTTAGACACGTAGTTCTCCAAGTAGCTGATGAAACCATCTTTAGGGACAAAAGTTGGCGTGCCAGGGGGATATGGCATGTGAGGAAGCTCGCAGAATTGTTTTGCCAAGTGCAACTTGAGTCTGTCATATGTCCTTTTTCTCCAAAGAGACGCGAAGCAGTCTTCTCTTTCTAAGAGAACGTTTGGGACGTTGAGATTGTTGAGGCATCCAGATGTTGCAAGACCTGCAGGTCCAGCACCTACGATTATCACCATTGTCTCACGAGTAGCCATCACTGATACTATCTGTTTAAGTTTTGTATGTGTAGTTTTATATGGATGTATCCGTAGGGTATGGTATCTGGAGATGGGTGGTGGTAGTAGAAATGCCGTTCCTTGGTTAAAGTAAAGGAAGACTGGTAACGTTTATATAATAGGGGCAAAAACATGTATGAGGATGCAAATCTTCTAATTCTGGTTAATCATTTAAAAGGTTTGGTGGTGGGATATATTCATGGAATCGCAAGGATGTTTCGCATCACGACGTTTGACCTTAATTTTGAGTATTTGAACTTGACCAATTTTTTCAACTTAGAGCAAGAGTAATTTTTACATTGCATTTAAGAGTTATAATTTTCTTTCTATAGTGATATTATTTCCCAAATTTTATTGATTAATCTCCTCATTTTGTCATATAAATGTAGTTTTACCAATGTTATGAGATATAATCTTACTTTAATTATAATGATTTAATTTCTTTTTATGAAAGTAAGAGCATGTT
>JANZLX010000002.1:7799821-7820183 GCA_025531955.1 Erythroxylum orinocense | reverse complement strand
TCTCTCCCAAATACTCTGCAATTTTAGTTTCGATTTTATAACACGTACTCTGCAATTTTAGTTTCGATTTTATAACAGGATTAAATATATTCAACATTGGTCCACGAATCTTAGATATGCTTACCTATTTTTCATTGCACATGCGGGCTATTTAGAATGCCTTGAATTGAATTCAATTGCAGCAATAAATTTAATTAAGATGTTTGAAAACACAAAAAAATGAATGGATTTAATTTAAGCATATAATTGAAACTTATCACCTTTACAAATTAAATTCACTCCACCAAATATCGGAATTGAATTTATGCAAGTAATTGACTTGTTGCTCTGAAACCACATTGTCAGAAGATGGTTATATTTATGCTGCGACCTCCATAGTATTAAAATGGCAAAGCTTCTTGTGTCACACTCGTACTCAAAGTAGTGCTCCAATAAGGATATTGGAATTTCTCACTTATTTTTGCCTGATAAATAATATTTATATATAATTAATATCAAGATTAATTTTTCTTTATTTTTTATATTTGAAAATTTTAATTTTACATTAATTATGAAATTATTATTGTAAATTTATAGAAATATGAGATTTTTTTAAAATAAAGAATAAATCATGAAATCCTTTGATCAAACTATATCAATTTATGCACTACATTTTCTTCAATTTTATAATAATAATTAAAAAAATTATATTTTTTAGTTAAGGATAAAAATATTATATGAAATAATTGAATTTATTTTAATCATGTTCCAAACGGTGTAATTGAATTTAATTCCAATATTACTAGATTTGTTTCAAACGGTGTAAATTGAATTTAATTCAATCTTATTAATATAATTGAATCAAATTAGTTAATGAATTTAATTCGAAAATTTCCAAATAGCCTATTAGATTATTGAGATAATGCCACTATTGTCTAAATTTAATCATTAATGGTGTCTAAATGTAATCATTTTTAAAAATAATTTACTCTATTTAAATTATTTAAAAAAGCTTGTTAATATAATAAATTTTGACAAATGATCTTTTGTTAAGTGTTTATTAATTATTTTAATAGATATCTTGATATAGTTAATGATTGCATATTTAATATTGCTTATATAGTTTCCAACTCCATCATACTACAATCTAATAAAGACTTTGATTCAAAATACCTTTTAACTAATTATTATATATTGGATAGTGCTTTTATCAATTATGTATCAGATACGATAAATATTGGTACAAATTTATTTTTAGTATATTAAATTATATAAAAGAATTTTGGACTTTACCAATTAGTACAACGAAATATCGAAAAATAATAGGTAAGATTTTCAAATTAAAAAAATTGAATAGTGAATTGAAAAAAATTTTAGGCTTAAATATTTTAATTTTTTTAAAATAATTATTATGTATAAAATAAAAATTTTATAGTTAATTTTATAAATAGAGATATTATTCAAAATTTGTTATGTTTTAAATTTTTAGTTATATAAAATTTGAAGAATTGTTTTATAATTAAAACTTAATCTAAAATTGTATTCACTATTAACAAGTATTGGTATTGTGATATACTAATATTAAAATTGCACAAGTTATATTCATATCCAATATCATTATATTAAGTATTTATTCGCTATTTTCATCTTTCAAATATTATATTTATATTTTTAATATTTTCCTATTTATTTCTAATCAGCTATTTGCTAGATATATGGATAAATGGAATAAAGAATAAGTGTAATTATCAAGGGTTGACCCTTACTCTTAAAGTTATATTTTTGTTTAACATATAATAAAATATTTATTATTAATTTCATGAACACGTGAGTAACTTTAGGTTTCTAAAATATAATTTTATCTTCTAATAAATCCAAATTATTTAATTATTTATTATTAACTATTAATAAAAATAAAATAAATATAATTTAATTATTTGAGTTATTGTTAATGGTAAGATGAATAAAATAATTTTAAAAGCTATGTATATATTTTAAAAATACATTTTATAATGACAAATTACATTTTAATTATATGGATTTGAAAAATATTATAATTTAGAAAATTATTTAGAAAGATATTCAATATTTGATCAATATCGTATTAATATCAAAAACATTACGAACTTTGACACAGGATTTATAAAATTAACTTACATGACTCTCTGAATCTGAATTATTAGGAAAATTTAATTGGACTTTAATTCAATATTCTTATAGAAATAAAAAATTGCCAAGTTAGTTCTGTTTTTCTTTTTAATAATATAGAAAAATTAATTAAAGTTAGCTTCAATTATGATATCATTAAATTAAAAAAATGTTACAAACAATCTTATTCATGCAACAATTGTGATTTTTTTAAGTTTGTGATGTCATGTCATATATTACAAATTCGTTTTACAGTAATTTTAAATAATAAAAAATTTACAAATTAGTATAAAATGATTGAAAAAACATGTGCTTCCCTTCTAGGTTGAATTATTTATAAAAATAATATAATTTTATGTTCTTAAAAAATAAATAATATTTTATTATTTATCTTTGTACTAAAATGTTCTCTTTGCGTTTTACCAAAAAAAAAAAAGTTCTCTTTGCGAGAATTCAATTTAAAATTCGATTGCATTTAGACCAAATAACCCGACCCACCCTTAGTTGGAATCTCACGCAAACTTTGATTCGAAGTGGCTCAGCCCAATTGTACCATCCATATAAGTCCTCCTCTTTACCCTTAACATGCTCCATGGAAGATAGATCGATCAATCATCCAGCTCCGTGATTCATATCGCTTCCAAGTGGGCAAGAACGAACGGCTTTCAAGTGGGCAACAACCTAAGATCCTGTACATCGTACTACCCAATTCTTATCCTCAGCTTAGAATCATCGTCAAACCGAAAGTAACACAAATACATTACCAACTTTATAAATTTTATTATTTAAACAAAAGAAACATAAAGAGAGCACTGGCAGATGGAAGGAAGAAGACTTTAGAGCTTTCTTTCCCTCTCTGTAACATCACCACTCCACTTTTAGGTTTCATGTCTCTCTATAGATGCTTCACATCTGCTGTGAAATCTAACTCTACCCGTTTCACCTATTCCTAGGTATCAACACTCTCTCGCTCGAACTTAGTTCTGTGTAGTGCTTGGCATAGTGTATTAGACCTTGCTATTATTTTATTTGAGGCTGTTCATTTGTTGTGTTAGGAGGTGTTTGATTTGGGATTTCTTAAGAGTATAATTAGACATCAAAACAATGGAAGCTTCGTCGAGCCAAGAGTTTGACTACTTGTTCAAGTTGCTGATGATTGGAGACTCTGGTGTTGGCAAGAGTACTCTCCTGTTGAGTTTTACTTCCAAAAATTTCGAGGATCTCTCTCCCACCATCGGTGAGTTCTGCGATCACCGTTTCTGACATGTTTTTTGTTCCCTTACTCTGGATCTGATGAAGTTGGCTAGATTTCTTTTTTTTTTCAACTTCAACTAATCGAGGGAAAATGTGAACAGGGTTTAGAGTTACAATTCTTTTTTGAATGATTAGCTTTCTTGATGGTGTTTAGTATTTGGGTGGTCCGCGTCATTGGATGGAAGTTAATTACTTTAAGGAGGGTCGTAATACTAAATACTCTCACTTTGTAGGTGTGGACTTCAAGATAAAGCATGTTACCATTGGTGGGAAAAAGCTGAAACTTGCTATTTGGGACACTGGTAAGACGATGCTGACAATTCATTATCTTTCCATGCCCGTCTTTCTGTTCCGTCTGATTTATAATATATAATACACTTTCTTCCTAATTGGTGAACCAAAGGGTAATGAATACCAATTCTTGTGACTTGTTACAAACTTGGTCTAATTTATATGGAATGTCTTTCATGATTAACAAATGTCACTTTAGATTGGAAAACTATGTTTTCATAATTGAAGATTGCATTTGGAAACATGAACAATACACACACACGTACACATAAATAGGTCTATACATATACAAGTCAGTTTATTGTTTTTTATTTTATTTTGATATTCTTTATTTTATTTTTCCTCCTCAATAGCTTGAGATTTTATTAGTTTAATATGGTTTAGCTGCTAGTTGTAGCTTTTCCTTTTTTGGTTTTGAATGAAATATAAATCTATAATTTGTGTGCAGCTGGACAGGAGAGATTTAGAACATTAACTAGTTCTTACTACAGAGGAGCACAAGGAATCATAATGGGTATGTATTTATATTTGCTTCTCCTTTTTCTCTTATTCTCACCTTACCCTTGAAGTTGTTATTGCACACATATCCCATTCAATTCTACCGTGGTCAAAAACAAAATGTTAGCACTTATTCCCAGTTTTTCATTATGGCCTTTTTGTAACTGCAAGTTTTGCAAACAATAACATTTTAAGTATAACTATCTTTCATGCTATTGCGTTTTCAGCATATTTTTCATTGTTTGTGCACTTGCATGAGATAGGTAGTTATGTTTTAGGTTAATGGGTCCCTTGGCTTTGCACGTGGTTTACTCTACATGTGAAATACTATTAACAATATGTTGCAAGTAATGAGTTGGCTGGATTTGTCCTAATAATTTTTAAAAATTTATATAATGTGCATCTAAAATAATTGTTCTCTACGGGAATTGTTAGTGTATGATGTAACCCGACGAGAAACATTTACAAATCTGTCTGATATATGGGCCAAGGAGATTGATTTATATTCGACCAACCAGGATTGCATCAAGATGCTTGTTGGCAACAAAGTTGATAAGGTATGTCTTGGCTAGCTAAAGAATTTTGCTTACGAATGTTATTGACTTTGTGCTTGGTGCAATAAAAAGAATTCATTAGCTCTGCTATTCAGTTATCTTATCAGTTGTCGGACACAACAACATTGAAGGCTTTATAGATTTGTTACACTTTATCCTTTACCCCATCTTAATCCTTCAACTCGTCATGTCTACTTTTGTAGGAAAGTGAAAGAGTTGTGAGCAAAAAGGAGGGCATTGACTTTGCGAGGGAATATGGGTGTCTTTTTCTTGAATGCAGTGCAAAAACAAGAGTCAATGTAGAGAAATGTTTTGAGGAACTTGTTTTAAAGGTAAATGAGTTGCATGAACTTCCCACCTGCAATGGTATAACCGTGTATAACTTGTATTTGAAGTTGGCCTTAAAGTTTTCAAATTTGACGATTGTTCTTACTCTGTATTTGTATCATTCTGACTATGTTCCTGACATACTTTGATATTGTCACTGATTGGAAATTTATTTAGCTCTCATCATCTCTTAATAGAGTTTAAAGCTGATGTATAACTTTTTGGTTCCCTTGTAAGAGTTGAAATAGAAATGCTTTAAGACAAGTGCCAGATCTTTGAAAATGAGCATAGTGCTGTATATGTGTGGAACATCTTAAAGGTCCAGAACTTACACTTAATTGTTTTGAAGATTTACGTCCCTTTATGCTTTAAAATAAAGTTTTGGAGCCTTTCTGGATGATGGACATGAATCATGAGAATGCTGGGGAATTGTTTCTTATGAGGACCTTTAATGGCGTTTCTCTGGAAAATTGATTAACCTTGTAGAGCTTGTGCATAAAAGAATTGCATGCTTTTGTGATGTATGTTGAACGTGATGTAGTATGGATGATGATTGTAGTTTACAATGATTCGCAGATTTTGGAAACTCCAAGTCTGTTGGCTGAAGGTTCAAGTGGCTTGAAAAAGAACATCTTCAAACAGAAACCTCCAGAGGATGCTTCTGTTAGTGGCTGTTGCTCGTGGTGATTGCATTGCACATCCTTGTCTATGTAATCTTTGGTTCTTTTCTCGTATTGGTTTCTTAATTTTGACTAATGACCAAACCTATGATATTAAACTTTACATTAATTACTCAATCGTTAATCCCAACTATTTGCGCCATAGCCTTTTGGCTCTTGGTAAGTACAATTCGGTTGAAGTTTCTCTGCATTGCAATTGAGGCTCGATTTCTATATTTGAGACACAAAATTGGAATTGAAATTCCATTCCAAATTCTTATTAACGGTTGGTTCTTAGATTGCCCCGTCAAAAAAAAAAAAAGTCCGTCTAATGCTATATTATTTTAATAGGAAGGAACGAGGACATCAATTTTACAACGATACGATATTTATAACTCTCTCACATTTTAATTACAAAGTAATTTCAAGATTTGTGTATAGTATTAACTATTAAGGGATTAATTGGTTCTACTTTTGTTTTTATATTGTTGTTTTTAGTTTTTATTTTTTTCAAAGAAAATCAAAACTTATTTAGTTAAAATTTGCAATATAAAAATTGAAAACAAAAATATGTTTGA
Source organism: Erythroxylum orinocense (assembly GCA_025531955.1). NCBI lineage: Eukaryota > Viridiplantae > Streptophyta > Magnoliopsida > Malpighiales > Erythroxylaceae > Erythroxylum > Erythroxylum orinocense. Next base: position 7,813,895 of record JANZLX010000002.1, on the reverse strand, counting down.
TTATTATTATTATTAATTTTTAATAATTTATTCTTATTATTATTAATTTTTAATAAGTTATTATTATTATTAATTTTATTATTATTATTATTAAGTTATTCTTATTATTATTAATTTTATTTATTATTATTATTATTAAGTTATTCTTATTATTATTAATTTTATTTATTATTATTATTAATTTTTAATAATTTATTCTTAATATTATTAATTTTTAATAAATTATTATAATGATTATTAATTTTTTATTTACTTTTTTCTTTTTACAAAAATGACAACTAAAACAGAAGGAAAAAGCAAAAACAGTCATCCCCTAAATCAATTTGATTCAGTTCTGAATATCTACGAGTAATATTAATATCAATTTAATTTAATTCGTCTAAAATTATATTGTTAAATAATGTATTTACATGTAACTCCTCAAGTTTCCCAAAGCAAAAGTAGGCATATGCTAATGTCTAATTGTAATCTTCACCTTCCCGCAACCTTTCTCATCTCTCTCAATTCTGAACCATTCTACTTCCAGATCCAGCCCTAGCTTCTCTGTACCAATTTCACCAATTCAAGGTATCAGATCTCCCTCTCTCTCTCTCTCTCGCTTTTGTTGAATGTTCGTGTGTGTATATATTATATAAACGTTGGTTTTTGTGTTTATTTGATGGTGTTAGGAGATCTTGTTTGGGATTCCTTGGTGCATAATTTGTCTACACCAATAAAAAGGAAAATGGAGGCTTCTTCGAGCCAACAGGAGTTTGATTACTTGTTCAAGTTGTTGCTGATTGGGGACTCTGGTGTCGGTAAGAGTAGTCTGCTCCTGAGTTTTACTTCTGACAATTTCGAGGATCTATCTCCCACCATCGGTGAGCTCATCGATCACCATTTTGGAATTCGCATTTTTTTCCTTCTTGCTAATGTTTGGTTAATTGTCCCATTTCGATCAACAGTTGTATACTTGGCCTGATTGAGACGTTCTTCTTGTTTAAATCACCGGGGAATAATGCGAATAGGTTTTTAAAATTTCAACTTTCTTTTTGTGAATGGCTAGATTTGTCGAGGCTGTTTTGAATTTTGGTTCTGCGTTATTCGATGCGAATTGGGTTTCATTCATGTTTCAAATCTACATTCATAGAAATGCTTTTTCAATGGATGAACAAAAATGCGCATCAAATTGCTTTGCTAATGAATGAATATACTTGCTAGTGTGTGAAAACTCATACTTTATGAATTCCTTTGTCTTAATTTCCTTTTAAAGTTGGAATCAATCTTGATGTGAAATTTCTTCGGCGAAAGTGTTTAGTCTTTGTTTTTTTAATTAGTAACTCTGTTTTCTTATTGTCAACCAGTCATTTTTTAGATGTGTTCCATTGAATTGCGTGTAGATGTTAACTATTCTCACTTATTAGGTGTGGATTTTAAAGTAAAGCATGTCACTATTGGTGGAAAAAAGCTGAAACTCGCTATTTGGGACACCGGTAAGATTTTCTTGGGTTATGATTACATTGCCTGTGTCATTCTTGAAGTGGCCTCTCATATCTTATTTATTTCTTTGTCTAGCTCACTTGTTGCTTCTGTTTTGTATGGTGACTGTTCTAGAATACCTAAGTAGGTGATGGCTAACCAACCAATTGTAATTAACATCGATTTTTTCTATGACCAAGAAAGGGCGATTAGATTGAACAACTATATTTGATTATAAATGCATTTGTAACTAACAGAAAATGTTGTTGCTTGAGTACAAATTTGTCTTTATTCTGAATTTTTTTGTCTTCTTTTTCCCATCAGTGGTATGATTTCTTAACTACCTCAATATGATTTTGATCTTGTTTTTAGCTTTCCCTTCTTTTTTCCTTATTGAAGATTGAATCTGGAGTTTTTATGCAGCTGGACAGGAGAGATTTAGAACATTAACCAGTTCTTATTACAGGGGAGCACAAGGAGTCATTATGGGTGCGTATTTTCATTTTCTTTGCCTCATTTTCATCATGGATGTCTATGTGCGGCTTCTATGAAAAGAACCACACTGATACAATGAATGCTTCTGCAATTAAAATATGATATCATGCCAATTTTTCAGTATAGCCTTTCATAATTATGCTGTTGCAAGAATTAAATTTTTTGGTGGAGCATTATCTTTTTATATTTCTTCAGACTGTTGCTTAGTTTCCTTTGTTTTGAGAAATTTCACGTAATAGATTATTATATTTTAGGTTTGGGGTTCTCTTGGCTTTTTAAGATATCCTGGGAGCTATGAGTTTTCTGGGTTTGTTTTAATAAATTTACTATGTTCATTTCTTGTTTCTCTAAGTAAATGTGTTCTTTCTGGGAATACAGTATATGATGTAACACGACGAGAAACATTTACAAATCTGTCGGATATATGGGCCAAAGAGATTGATCTATATTCTACAAACCAGGATTGCATCAAGATGCTTGTTGGTAACAAAGTTGACAAGGTATGTGTCAAAAATGCTTATGGACTCCATTGGTTTTATGGCTGTGCCAACAAGAAGAATATGTCAGCTTACTAGTCATTTATCTTATCAGATTGGAGGATATATCTATTATTTTGATTGGAGTTTATCCTCATTGTTTATACCCTTTTGCAGGAAAGTGAAAGGGTAGTCACCAAAAAAGAGGGCATAAACTTTGCCCGTGAATATGGATGCCTTTTTCTTGAGTGCAGTGCAAAAACCCGAGTCAATGTAGAGCAATGTTTTGAGGAGCTTGTTTTAAAGGTAAAAGTTGCACTTGGGCATTCCTTAATTTTCAAATTTGAAGATGGTTGCTGTTACTTTCTGCTTTTATGATCTTTGTTCTTTAGCATTCTATAATTGGTTTTGGTCATTTTGGTAGCTTTCATTGTGTTTACTGTTTACAAAAAGATCAAAGTTTATTTATAATTTCATGTTTGCTGAGCTATTTTCAAATTCTTCCGTAATAATATCATGATGAGTAACGAAGTATCTAGGATTTTGTTATTCTTTTGGTGTTACCTATGACCTTCGATGGTGTTGTTCTGGAAATTAGAGTTACCGTATGCCTTTATATAGGTACAATGTCTTCATACCTTTAAATTTATGGGTGCAAAATCGCTTCTGCTCGCGATGCCTGTTAAAAGATGACGATAGAATCACAGTTTGTATCAATTTGCAGATTTTGGAGACACCCAGCCTGTTGGCTGAAGCTTCAAGCGGCGTGAAAAAGAATATCTTTAAACAGCAGCCTCCACAGAATGCTTCTACTAGTGGTTGTTGTTGATGGTGATAATTTTTTGGCGTAAAGACCTTGATGGTGATTTTGTATGCCACATCCATGTCTAAGTAGCCTATGGTTTTCTTCTTTTTTTTTTCTCTACAAATGATCGACCTGTCGCAGTAACGTGTATATCAATCACTTAATGCTCTGTTCATCTATATATATGTTCTATTGTTTGCGGCTGTCAGATTTAAGAGCTTGGACATGCCTCAGGCTTGTGCCTTCTTGGTATGTGATTTTTTTTTTATCCCTTCCCTTCTTCCCTAGAGTAAGAACATATGTCGGTCTTCGAATGAGTACGAACAATTCATACCTTTGTAAAAAATATATATAAAATGTTCGAACGGATATGTTAACAATGATTAAAAACACAATGAAATGATATTGTACTAGCTTTTCTTGGCTGTAGCCTGTATGTACTAACATTTACTTGCTCAAATTACAAACTAGTGAACATTAGTACTTCCTTTCTACTAAAGTAGAAATAAACATAATATGAAATGATGAAAGAGATGATAAAAAATATGTTAACTTTTAAATAAAACATTGTAGCATCTGAAGTAATGAAATAGATGATGAAGAAACTTTGAATTTCTTACGTCTGCTTTGATTGTCTGTGAGATATATACATACATGAGGTATTGACTGAGCATGTGTCTATAACAAACTCGTAACAAACGAATACTAACTTTACAACTAATGATGGAAAAGGTACGTACTATTTGTGCAGGAAAGATGCATGAGAGAAGAATGAATGGAGGTTGTGTGAGATATGGTGTTGTTGCTCTTTATTGTTATCATAGTCCTGAGTCTGTTCTAGCAGCCCCCCCAACCAGTAAATGACCACATACAATTCTATTCCAGAGTCGTGAGCTCCTCATTCATAGGTGTGACCCACAATAGGTTATCTTTAACAGCAGAATAGGGCAATGGTTCATGTTCTATAGACACATTTGCCATGAAAGAAAAATAACTGTTGCTCAAGAGAACATCAGAAGAAGACAAAAAAGTGAAGGGAGGAGATGTGACCTGAGATGAGAACATCATAGCGGGATGAGTGGTGTGGACTGTGGTATTATAATCGTTGAGGTATTTGGGATAATTTTTTGGTCTGGTGTTGAAACGTGTAGGGACTGGTGTGGTTGGTGATGGGTGAAATTGGGTTTGAGAAGTTATGGGATGGTCGTTCGTTAGGATTGGAGTGGTAAAATTAGTGGGTAAGTTGTGTGGCTTGAGTATTTGTTTAGGGACAATTGTTGTTCTAGGCTCAGTGGGTATGGTAAGAGCATTTGGTTGACTGGACTAAGTTGAGGAAATGTTTGGGTGAGTTGATAAGGTGTCAAACGCAGGTGTATTTGGTGGAAAGGTAATAGGGGCAGTTGGGTTTTGTGGTGGAGAGTTGGGTTCTTTAGAAAATGGGAAGGTGTGTTTGTGAAAAACATCTCGGGAAGCGTGTATTTGGTTTGTAGATAAGTCCATAAGTTTAAAGCCTTTGCATCCAGACACATATCCTGGGAACAAACATCGGGTGGCACGAGGTTAAAGTTTTTCTTTGTATTGTTTAGTGTTTGTTGAAAAACATAGGCAACCAAAGGTATGGAGATTGTCGTATGCGGGAAGTTTATTGCATAACTTTTCATACGAAGTTTGTCATGAAAGAATTTTGGATGGTAATCGGTTAATGATGTATGTGGATGTGAGTAAAGCTTTGCCCCAAAACTATTTTGGTGAATGGGCTTGAAAAATAAGAGCATGGGTAATTTGGAAGAGGTGTCTATGTTTTTTTTCGACAACTTTGTTTTGTTGCGGGGTGTGTAGGCAAGTTCGGTGGTGTATGATTCCTTGTGAGAGGAATAGGTTTTGACAAAATTTGTTCAAAAATTCAGTGCCATTGTTGATTCGAACACTTAGTATGGGTGAACAAAATTGGGTTTGTATAAGGTTAATAAAAATTTTAAGGGTGAGATAGACTTGATCTTTATTACTTAAAAGATAAGTCCAAGTGGTCTTAGAGAACTCATTGACAATGGTTAAGAAATAGGATGAGTCATCAATGTTTGGAGTCCTATATAGGCCCCAAGTATCAATGTGAAGTAATTCGAACGAGGTTGTAGCTACAATTTTGTGGTGGGGGATGGGTTTTCTTTCTTAATGGGCATAATTCACACTTGTAATTGCTAGGAATTTGAATGAATCTATTTGGTAATCGAGATAATTTGTTTGTACAAGCATGTTTGAAGCGATTGTGCCATAATATGAAGTCATGGGATACATGATTACTAACAAAATGTTTCATTTAAAATTGTAAAGAGGGACCTTTGAGGCTTTTGGGAGGAAGTAAATGCTTGTTGGATAGTTTGAAAACACCGCTAATTGCTTCACACTTTGCTACGATGTAATCATCACACAGGTCTTGTAAAAACACACGATTGTCAATGAATATGGTGGCAATTTTGTTTTATGTGACAAGTTTATTTACTGACATCAAATTATGGAAAAATTAGGGAATATGTAGCACATCATTGAGTGCCAAATTTGGAGTGAGTGCAACTTTTCCCAGCTGTTCCGTCATGTTTACGGAGCCATCCGGTAGAGTCACTGGGTTTCACTGTGTTTGGTGTGTTTAGTTTGACATAGTTTGTAAACATGGACAGATTTGTGCTCATATGTGCCGAGGCACCTGAGTCTATAATCCACAAATCGTCATCATATTTTTGCTCACTAAAGGTAATGTGTTTAGGGTGTTTACCTGCAAAAGCATTGAAGGCTACATGATTCGTTGTTGCACCTTGTTTACCTTTAACTATCAACGTTAATTCCTGAACTTGTTTGGCCAAGTTGATCATGTCCACCTACAGGTTGTTTTGTTTCACTTCAGCTTGTACATTATCCCTTGCATCATCTAGTGGACTGTCCATAACATTCCCTGCATTATTTCCTTTACCCTTTTTCCTTTGTAGCTATTTGTACTAATCCAGCACACCGTGTAGAAGAAAGCACGTATCCTTCATATGCTCGCGTTCGTGATAGTGATCACAAAGTTTCTCTTCGTTTCGCAGATTCCACTTCTTACTATTTCCTTGTCTTATCACTGGTTTCTTACTGTTGGCAGGATTAGTGAACAATGCTATGGACATTTAGTTCATATTAGTTTGATCTATATTCACCATTTTATGTTTTTCAACTGTCAAAACCATTGAATATGCTTTGTTCACTTGAGGCAGGGGATCTAACAACATTATCTGGCTAACTACATTTTCGTATTCTTCCCTCAATCCAACCAAAAATTGCATTAACCTGTTGCTATTTACAACACATATATTGTATTTTGTGCTTCACAAGAATAGATTTTGTGTGGCATTAAGCAATCAATGTCATTCCACAGATTCTTTAACTTCGTAAAATACGTCGTGACTTAGTTATTACCTTGACATAAATTATTGATTTCTTGTGCAATGTGATATAAGTGAGGACCACTGCTTTCTCCATAACGTATTTTTAACTCTTCCCAGAGATCTTGTGTTGTCGTAACTACCCTGAATGAGTTTGTAATTTCCTTGTTCAGCGAATTCAGTAACCACGCTATTACCAGATTATCTATTGTTGCCCATCGTCTGGCTTGAGCAGTGTCATCATCGGGTTTCTTTATTTCACCATTAACAAAACCTAATTTGTTCTTGGATTTTAGAACTATGATCATAGATCTGCTCCATGCTAGATAGTTGTTTTCATTGAGTGGCGTGGTGACCATGAGGCATCCTAGAGTGTCGGTGGTAGTGGTTGAGTATGCTTCTGCTTCGATTTCTTTTTTGAGATTCAAAGCTGGTGTGTCATTTTGACTTGAATCTCCCGACGTTTGTGTCCAAGGACGGATCCAGAAATTATTTTGAGTGGGGGTAAAATATTTAAAGTACTCTTATATTACTGAAAAAAATTTAATTTAAATTATTATTTTAAATTTTAATTCTATTAAAAAATTAAAATTTTGCCCCCATTAATTTAATTGTTGACAAAAAAATAATAATAAAATTATAGATATATTAAGATATCAAATAAAAAATAAAATCTGAGCCCATCTATTTTATTTATAAGGGCATCTAGGGTACTTCTTTTATCCCTGTTATCACTAGTGCTAGATGGTTTGTACCGTTTTTGTTCATTTTTACGACTTTATATGCTACGATTTTTCGTCTATAATGAGAAATCTTATCTTGCATTTTCACTAAAAGTCTAAAAGAATGTAAAGATTAAAACTGTACCAACTCTATTACAACTTACAAGAACCTATTTCTAAATTATACGTACTACACATTCTTCCAAAGAAAAGAAGTGGAAATTTACCTATCAGCACTAGAATGGGATGAGCCTTGTGAGGGAATCCTTTCCACAATTGCCTTCAATATAGATTATTGTTTTTTGCTTTGGGTGTGGTAGTCCTTGTGGAGTTAGGAGAAGAAAAACCAAAAAGCCAAGAAGTAGTGTGATGAAGAAGTCAAAAGGGTAGAAAAATTTGAATAAAAAAAAAGTCAATTAAGCATGTAGTTTTTATCTCTCTATTTGTAGGCTTTCATTTACAAAAGTCATGGACTCAAATAATAGTAATCTTAATAAAAATAGATGGGTTCAGATTTTATTTTTTATTTGATATCTTAATATATCTATAATTTTTTATTATTTTTTGTCACCGATTAAATTAATTGCGGAAAAATTTTAATTTTTTATGAAATTAAAATTTAAAACAATAATTTTAAATTACAAATGTTTAGATGCAGTGGGGCAAGTGCTCACTGTGGCTCCGTCCATGTTTGTGTAATTTTTTATTTGGTTTGGTTTTGGGTACTGGGATTTATGTGGGATCAGATTTTTGCTCTGATACCACGTAGCATCTGAAGTAATGGAACATATGACGAAGAAACACTGAATTTCTTACATCTATTTTGATTGTCTGTGAGATATATATACATGAGGTATTGATTGTGCATGTGTTTATAACGTTGTGTTTGGTTCCTGTCCTCGTTAGTGGGGACAGAAAACGAGACATAAAAATCCTGTCTCCGCCTGACGTATGGTTGCTATCCCCGAGTTTCTGTTCACTGTCCTCGGATGACAGGGACAAGCTTTTTTGTTCCTCCGAAAATCGAAGGATAGAAACTTGTGTCCCTGTCTCCAAAACATAACCTGCTTCATTTTTACACAACTAACCCCTGACTCCTTCGGCCCTCTTCCTCCCCGACTCCTTTTCGTCTCTCTTGGATCACGAAGCATATTATCTCCTTCTATGATTGCATTCTCCAGAGTTCCCTCTCACACGCACCCCTTCTTCCCCAAGACGTTCGCCTCTCCAAGGTCAAGTAAGTATTTGATTTTATGCTGGAAAAATGTTAGTCTTCCTTACTTGACCGACACTCTGGTTGCGCAAATCATTTGTACATTGTCGTCTTCTTCTACTCTCTATCCCTCTTATGATTCATTTTGTGGTTGACCTGGAGACCCACTTTTTGGCCGGATCCAGCAATGCATGCCCATTGAGTTTCTGAATTTACTTCATCTGTGGGGTTTCAAGTTTGTTGGTTTTGCTTTCGGGAAGGAGTTTGGGATGATGGTTGATTCACTTTTCTGTGTTTTGATGATGCACGAATGAATGTGGGGATTTGGTTGGGGGTTTGTATACTGATCTGTTTTGGGGTTTTGTTGTATATAAAATAGGTGAGAATAATGTTAGTTCCTAGGATCTGGTGTAGTTTTAGTTTCCATAATGTGTATGCATTGTGTCATTGTGCTTGGATAGCTGTTGAAATTCCCTAACTAGAGAATTGGGAAGTGTTGAAGAGGGTTAAATTGATATGGAAATGTGAACATGAATGCATATAAATGGCTTAGGAAATGTTGCATGTTATCATTCGAGTACTTGAACATGTTATCTTCCATACTTCTGAGTTATATACGATTCTTTTATTAATTCATTACTTAAAAAGAAATTGTGTTTGACAAATATCAATTTAGTTTATGGTATTGAATTGTATCCATTCATTCAACAACGTGTTTCTTACGTATGGCAATTTGATTCTTAAAAATTTAAATGCATTGGTGAGTTATCTGAAACTGTTGTATTGCTTGATGCTTGCAAATGCACAAAACTTATATGGGTTTTGGATCCTTTCGAATAATTTAACCTATTTCTTTATTTCTGTTTAGGAATCATTAGTTGTTGTTGATCGGTGAGAGGTTGCAATTATCGCCAAAGATTATCTTCGGTTTCTGTTGACAGGTGTTTGATATTTTCTGAATTTAATCAACTGCTTGAATTGTAAATGAAATAAACCCTTATATTGTTGGTTGGAAGATGTTGATGTTTGTACAATATTCATGGTTTACAGACTTTCATTGTAGATATTGAAAGAAAGCAGGCAGTTTGTATGTTAGTTATGATGAATGATCTTTGGTGGTTGATAATTTATAGCTTGTACAATTTCTCTTCAATGGATGCAACATCATAAACTAATGTGGTCCATCATGCTATAGGAGTAAAATCATGAACAATAGCTCATCGATCTATTTAAGCCTTTTACTAGAGTAATATTAAAGGAGACATTTGCAAAACACATTTAAATTACTAAAACCTTCATGTAGGCTTAGTAATAAGTTTCAAACAATTAAATAATTGTAATAAGTTTCAAACAATTACATAATCATTTTAGGAGACATAATTTGCTCAGTCAATGTGTCTTTGCAATATACAGAAGTGTCCGAATAAATTTAGAGTGAAAATATAAACAACTCAAATCTTCAAACTCAAAGTCTCACACAACATTAGGTATAAAGGTCTCATACAATGTTAATACATTAAAACTTCAAATCGTAAGGACTTATAAAATTTCAACTTTTGACATGTCAAACTTAAAGTTTCACAAATGTTAAACTCAAGTTTTAAAAAATGTTAGGGTTTATAAATGTCTTAATAGATGTTTTTTCCAAATGATATGCTAAATACAAAATGCATCTTATTTAAATCCCTAAACATAGAATGCATCTTCTCTTTAAGGTGCATTATGTGATTACTAGCCTAAAACTCTTATCCTTAGTTGAAAAAACTACAAAGGAAGGAACCTATAGCTTCAAAAAGAGTGTGATTACATGCCTAAAAGGCACCATTAGAGGCAAAACATCATTCTGAAATGATTGCCAAATCAGTCTTTAACTTTAGCAGTTCATGTCATTATTGGTTTGGACAACCCTTTCATATAAAGGATAAGATGTTGTAGAACCAAGCCCAAAGTTTTGTGTAAAGGTGTCTTTTAGAAAGTCCAAAAAGCGCTTCTAGTGAATCAATTCCATATGTTTCGTGGAGCTTCATCTGAACAATTGAAAGTGCTTAATTGAGACATAAGAGTAATTAAAGAAGTGATGTGTGTCCTTATTCAACTAAGTCAGAAGATATTATAATGGACCAACTTTACTTTACATCACTTGCTACGTCATTCGTGGACCTGCATAAAATGATATTCAACGTTAAGCATGGCATTTAAGTTGGAATAACGGGAGAGAACATAGCCGACCATCTAAAGGGGCAAAACTATTTCTATTTATAAAATCATGATAAATCATTCATAGCAATTAAATACTCATTGTCAAAGGATGGACTTAACATTGGAATTTGATTTTTGATATATTGAAACTATAAAAAATCCTTTATACTGTATAATTAATGACAGGTTGGAATAATTTAGTCCCCTTAAAACCACTTATTTGAACATCAAATTCAAAATTAGATAGGTTGCCGTGCTGCTTTTCATGTATCTTTGAGAATGTGACAGTAGGGTTGGCATAGTTTAAGAATGTGACAGTCATTCAACTTTCTCAACTTTCAATTCCTGTTTTAAAATGAATATATGATAATAAACAATTTATTAAAAATCAGTCATAAACTTAATTAAAAAATTTAAAATAGTTAATATATTGTCGTAAGTTCAAGTGAAGCTATAAGTTATCTTACAAAACTAGAGAATCATATCCATGTTTTCATGTCACTCTATCTCTATATTGTCTTCTCACTGTTCTCCTATATTACCTAAGACATGAAGTGAATATAATTTCACCTTTTGTCTTTTTCATGCAAAACTAGTAAATTACTCGCTAGGAAGCAAACAAATCATCGTGATGCAATGAATCAAAAGATGAAACCACTATCTACATACCCCTTAGCATATCTTTTTGTTCTCCTTCTTGTGTTTTGCCTTTCATTGTCTATAGAGATAAGCCACTATTGAATTACCTATGTGATATCATCTTTTTTTTCTAAGATAATCAAGCAAAGAACCTTGAGAATTGTAGTCATTAGTCACGATTAAAGTTGGTGGTATTTTGCCTTTTCATCAACAAACACCTTTTAACACCCCTTTTATCATTTAACCCAAAAGTTGAAGGGTCACGAAACCCTAAAGCCATAAACTACTTTATACCATCATATTTTTCTCAATATATTCCTACAGTTTTCAGTTCATAACCAATGTATAAAATGTATATAAAAGAAAACAATAATATCATTTTAACAATGTATAAAATGAGTTGGGTTTTGATTATAGACTTGGTTTTGATAACAATGTATAAGTGTTGATTTGTAGTTAATGCACGAATGTCTAATGGTTGAGGCATGTTAATGATCAATAAGTTTTTAACTCTTTGCAGATAGTATTAATTTCCAAACATGAATAACAGAGTTCGTGAAGCAATGTTAAAGTGTTTGACTTTTCTTGATGTTTGGAATGAGCATTTGGAATTAATGAAAGTGGTCATATTGTTATCCTTGGCAGTTTACAGGAACAAACGGAGGAGGAGTGACAATGCATTAGGGACTAGGGCATTGAAAGTGCCAACTAGGCAAGCTAATATAGATAGGATTTTGAATGAGGGTGATAGGAATAGCCAGTGGAATTTAAGGATGGATTTACATGCATTTACAGTGTTATGTGAAATGCTTCAAGGCCATGGTGGGTTGATGAATACTGGCCATGTGCCTATTGAAGAAAAAGTGTTAATCTTCCTAAAAATATTAGTCCAAAATGAATCTAATAGAGTATTACAAGTTAGGTTGATGAGATCGGGAGAAACAATAAGTAAGGCCTTCCATAATGTGTTGAAGGCTGTACTAAAGCTGCAACATCTGTTGTATGTCAAGTCCATACCAATTCTAGATGATTACATAGACCCTAGATGGAAATGGTTTAAGGTTAGTTAACTTTGTTAGCTACAACAAATTGTCTAATATAACTATTGTACATAACTAAACTCTAACTTTGTTTTCCTGGAATTTTGGTTCAAAAGGTTGCCTTGGTGCTCTTGATGGGACCTATTTAGATATAGTGGTTCCCCAAGCAGACCAACCCAGATACAGAGGTAGGAGGGGGAAAACATGCATGAATGTCTTAGGGGTGTGTGATTAGAACTTAAACTTTGTTTATGTTCTTGCAGGATGGAAGGGTTCAACATCGGATTCAAGGGTTCTGCATGATGCTGTAATAAGGCAGAATGGGCTTCAAATTCCAAGGGCTATGTAACTTTTGAATTATACACAACTTGCTAAATTTATAAAATGTTTGATTATAAATACAATAGTAATAGTGTCATTTGTTTATAGGAAATTACTACTTAGTCGATGCTGGCTACACCAACGGTCCTGGATTTCTTGCACCTTTTAGAGGCACAAGATACCATATTCAAGAGTGGGCAAGAGATGGAAGGGAACCTAGGAACCGAGAGGAGTTCTATAATAAGAGACACTTATCTGAAAGATATGTGATTGAACGTGCATTTGGTTTAATGAAAAAAGATGGAAAATCCTAAGAAATTCATCTTTTTATTCAGCAACCACTCATGTGCACATCATTCTTGCATGCTGCCTTCTGTACAACTTTATTAGGTTGCATATAAGTTATGATCCAGCCGAGCTTACTCCTTTTGAAGCTGAGGATATGCCAATTGGGGAAGATGCTTCTTTTTCTGAAACTGTTGATCGTGTTGAAACAAGTAATGAATGGAGTTTATGGAGAGAGGATTTAGCTACGAACATGTTTGATGGGTGAAGAGCTTGGCAATTTGGGCTTCTCCATTGACGATGTAGTGAGGGCTGCTAAGATATTCGGGAGGCATGCTCAATATGTGAATATTTTTTGGGGCTTAACTTCAACACAAAAATAGGTTTATGTTAGGGGCCTTTTAGATGATGACATATGACTTGTTGTATAATTTGTTAATTTGCATGGTTATGAAATAGGGATTGTTATGTTAAATGATGTATGTTTGTACATTTGTCTAGTACTTATGAATGGTTGGTTTACAAACTTCAAAATGTTTGTGATTTTTTTGCGTGTATGAATGATGATAATATGATTAATTTTCAGGTACCTAAATATGGGCAGATACAACTTCTATGTGGTCATTGTTAGACGTAAAGTTGATATTTTTACAAATTGGTATGATGTCAAATTGGCTACTGAGGGGTTTCCTAATTATCAATTCAAGGGGTATCGTATATTGGATGAAGCACAAAGTGCTTTTGACATGGACCCATATAGGTTAGCTCGTCGCATTGAAGACATCACTCCTACCGCCAATAAACCATCCTCCATGACATCTCCAGCCACACTTTTAACAAATGAACAAGTCAATGAGGTTTCAACTGTTGGGCCCCGATACCGAAACCCAACCCTTCTTGTGAAAACATAAAACCTTAAGCTGGCGAAGACTTTGAAGGGTTCTTTCATTGAGCCCATATAGGTCCTGACTAATTTAAAATCATTAATATCACAATAATAGGCTGAAC
>JANZLX010000002.1:7780627-7790645 GCA_025531955.1 Erythroxylum orinocense | reverse complement strand
ACTTTTTTTTTTTTGTCTTTCCACAACACCAGCGACTCTTCAATCTTTGTTGCCAACAAATCCTTTTCTTCTCTAGCTCTCCTCTTGGTGTGCTCTCCTTGGTGACACGTTAGTACTGAATTTTTGTGAAACGTTAAAGAGCTGGTGGGTAAATGGAGTAACGTTGAGAGCTCTAAAATGTCAAGTGAGTGGAGAGGATTCTTGATGTTGTAACGTTGAAGGGCTCTTCTCCCTGGTGTAACATTGATGCTCAATGTAGAGAGAATGGAGCCGCCCTCTTCGTGTATGCCTCCAGCTCCTCTTGGTATTCGCGTTTTTCAGCTGAATGTGCTATCACGTTGGTGGTGAATGTAGAGTGATGAATGTGTCTTGATGGTGCCAAGTGAGTGGAGACTTTAAGTTAGCACCCCCCGTTCCTGATACTCCTCCAGCTAATGTTTATAAAATCCCACCCCCCAGTTGTCTCACGTTCCACTCTATATCACCTACTTCAACCTGTGTATCGAGAGTGTATGTGAGGGCTGTGACGTCAGTGGCTTCCACCTCCTATTTTTCTCCTTTTTTTTCGTTACTTGGCACAACTTCTTTTGTTATGAGTGTGTTGTGTGGGACTGCCCTGTAGTGGTCTGTCGCGTGGCCCTTCCAGCTAGTGTTCATGCCTGGCTCTTTGTTTTTTTCTTTCCCCCAGCTCACCCACACACACTTCATGAGCGCACAACTCATCTTCCTTTTCAACTCACATTCTTCTCCTTGGTGGCTAGCCTTTTGGCTGGTTTTGTGTACCTCCTCTGTTGGCCTCCTCAGTTCACACACAGCTCATGTTCCCCACCTCCTCCTGTTGGTGTTTTTTAGCTTTTCATTTTATTCCTCTGCTGTGTAGTGCGTCTCCAGCTGGTAGGGTTGCTGTGCATGGCTTTTAATCTCCAGCTCTCCTTTATTTCTTTCCAGCTATCCTCCTTCTATTTTGGTATGGTGCGTTTGCTCCTTGTGTCTTCAATTAAAAGCTACTTTCATTGTTTCTTTTCTTTTTCCCTGGGTGAGTGTCGTTTTTGGTGAGGTTCTTTGTGCCCACAGTAGTAGCTCACGCTCCTCTCCTTGGTGGCTGGTGCGTCCCTGCATGTTGGTGGGTCTCTCCACCTTATAATGCAACATCCCCCTTAGTTGGTTGTTAGCATTAAGACAACATAGTTTTCGTGCCTTTTTGTGTAATTGGTTGGTTGATTCAATAACTGCACTTGAGGTCTAACTTTTAAATAGTCGCAGGTGGGGTATCAATCCACAATTTCACGATCCTTTTTTTTCCACGCGTTTAGCCTTGGACTTTCTTTCATTTACTTGTTGTTGTGGTTTTTTACAACCAAAATCAAGTGCAATTCCTACAAATTAAACATGAACAATTATAAATGCAAATTTTGGTAAACTAAACAATTTAGCAGGAAAAATATGTATGAAGTCTAATAATTATTCCATAAATTAAGGGAAAAATGTCACTTATTCTAATGATAAAAATGCCTTCAACATCTATCTTTTTCGCTTCTTGAACAACCTCAAAATCTCTCTTGAAGACTAACACAATTGAAACCCTAGCTTGTTTTCTCTTCTTTCTCACCTTCTCTTTTTCTCTTCGTATGTCTCTCTCTTCTTCATGACACTCTCTCTTTTTTTCTTCAATTTTCATTATTCTCTCTTCTTAAAATGCAAGACCACACTTCTTCTTCCAATTATACCCTTAATTATGATTGAGAAATGTCTCATTTGCCCTTCCATTTATGCCTTATGTCTTTTATGCTTAAGTGTCTTAACAAAAGTACCCTTGAAGATTCCTATAACCTTAACACTTTAATTCAGAAAAAGTTCTCCTTGTCTTAAGTTTCTAATGACACCAAAATCATTCAATTTAGTTCAGAAGTCTGAAAGTTGTATCCCAAAAATTTTTGGACTGTTCTTATTCTAAAACAGTATATTATACCTAACTTCCATCTAGAATTTGAAAGTCTTAGGGACTGACATAGATTTCAGTTTCATCATAACATTTCTAACTCCATGTCTCTAATTTATTTTGAAACAATAATCATCTTATTCGGAGCTCTATCGATCTAGAAATCATCAAAATACCGAAGTATGTTCAATAAAATATCCAATTCACACTCTTCCAATCAATACCCTTACTTTGATTCAGTCAATCCTTTTTTGAATCAATATCAAATGCTATTAAATTCTATGGAGGGACAGGAAAATGTGTTAATAATCTATGGGTTCAAGTATCACTTCATTTGGAGGACGGATAACAAAGTTATGGCCGAAAGAATCAAATAAGGATTGGCCCTCAATCATATTGAACTTGTCTTGGGACAATTCACATATCTTTAACTATAGATGTCGGATCAAGAACATTATTAGACAGATTGAAAGAATACTTCAATATATACAACTTTCATGCAAACCTAGAAGACAGATTCTATCATCTGAAGGGTCAAAAATAGGAACAGAATATGTGATGTCATTTATAGACTATGTGACATCATCAGACAATACAAGATTGGAAAAATTACCATAAATTTCCCTACATATATCAGATTAAGGTGTTCTTTAAATGTTTTGAAAGAGGAGTTCAAGATCTACAGCTTTGATGAAGGCCTTAAAGACAAAGTCTATCATCTAAAGAGTCAAAAATAGAATAGACAATATGACATTATCATTAAATGATATGACATCGTCAGACGATACAAGATTAGGAAAATTGTCATAACTTTCCCTAAAGATATTGGATTAAGATGTTCTTTAGATGGTTTGAAAGAGGACTTCATGATCTACAACTTGCATAAAGACCTAGAAGACAAATTTTATCATCTTATAGGTCAAAAATAGACCAGATTATAGTGTATAGAAGGTCAAACATAGAGGAAGCAGAAGGTTAAACATAGAGGATATGACGTCATCACAGGCGATACATTTTGCAGACGATATGACATCATCACAAACTATACATTTTTACAGACGATATTGTCTATACTCCTGAACATTTTCACTTATAAAGACCATAACTTTCAACTTCAATGTCTAAAATTCTCATACTATATATCGGTGGAAAGATAAAAGAAAGGACTACAACTTTGTAGAAGACACCTTTTCCTAATTCTATCTATATCAATCCACAATTTCCCCTGAAGTCAGAATATGAACTTTACATTCCTCCACTGATGTACTACACCCAGTTCTCAACTTCATGACAAATTTTGAGATTCTTAAAGATAGAATTTAAATTTGATGTCTTCATAAGAAATTTAGCCATATTTTCTAGCGTAATCCAGAATTTAAATTTGGTGTCTTCATAAGAAATGTAGCCATATTTTCTAGTGTAATCCAAATCAAGAATCATCTCGTTTGGATAACTAAAGAAAAAATTGTGGCTAAAAGATTGGAGCATACTCAGTGAACATTTTCCAGATCAACCACCCATTTTGTTTCAAAATCTTTCCATAACACAACTCATACCAAAATCACCTTTTCTACTTCATTTACTCCTCATTCTTAACTCCATTTCAAATCAAAATTATCTATAAGGAAATTATAGTCCATGATCAATCATGAACACTAATAATAGAACATACACATATATACATATCCTTCATCAACTTACTACACAAATTTAACTTCATTTTTGGTATCATTTCACTTCTAACTTTTACCTTAATTCTTCTCATTTCATAATCTCTTATCCACCAAAACACCAAATCAAAACATGAACCTATCGACGTTCCTCATTCACTGCTTTACTCTTGTCTATCATTTCTAATTCAAGAATTTTCATTCATTTGTTTTTTACCCATGACTAATCGCCAAAAATTTCTCATTTAATAGTTCTAACTTCTGAGAAAAGTTTGGGGTCCAACAGGGCCCATTTATACTGTCCCTTATCCGTTGGGGATACAGGGCTCATTTTACATAGGAAGCCTTTGGCTCTTAATCACATTTGGAGCTTTAATCTCATTTTTGGTGGCTACTCAGCTCTCAACTCTCATTATTTGATCATGCATTCATGTATGGAATGCATCTCTCACAATCAATCAGTCATAGCAAGAAGCATTTAGTTTGTCATATTCACATACAAGTAGCACTTCAATATCTCATTCATGTATCAAAATCATTAGACCTTCATTGTCTGGAATTAACACAATCAAAATCATATTTATATCATCATTTAAAACATATTCTAAAGCAAACGTTTAATTAAGAGAAACTGTCTAGGTTACTCGCAGGTCACTCCTAAACCTAATGCTTGGAAGTTCAGGCAACGTCTGGATGTTGACATTCCAGTTACTCCTATATATCAAGCAATACACACATATCACAATTTGCACAATTATAAGTGTTTATTAATGTATATGTATGTATATAAAATATACACAATGCATGCTCATGATATTCTTGGGTATTTTTCCATTATTCTCGTCACATAATCAATCATTTATCAAAACTCACCTAAGTATAATTTATACTTCGGTTTATATCTCATTAAAACCATTAAAATCACAATTCATAACTCACTGAATCATTTTTTATTTTTCTAAAAAAATTAACTTTTGGGTCTACTGTTCTTGATCATTTAGACAATGCATATGGAGTAATTTTGCAATACTTTCTTTTAGAAAATTGTTCTTCTATCTCTTAAGTTTCTAATGACACCAAGATCATTCAATTCGGTTCAGTAATCTGAAAGTTATATCCCAAAAGTTTTCGAACTATTTTTATACTAAAATAGTGCCCTGTACTTAATTTCTATCCAGAAATTGAAATTATTAGAGACTGAATTAAAACTCTATTTCTTTAGACAATTTGTAGCCCTATGTCTCTAGTTTACTTTAATTCAAAAATCATTCTATTTTGATGACTAGAGAAGAAGTTATAGGTAAAAGAAGGAAGGATGTTCGGTGAGAAAAAAGCTCTCAGGTGCACATTCGTGTACTTTTGATCTTTAATAAAATAAGTCACGACCGTGCATTCCAACATAACCATGTCAAGGGCGTGTAACCTTCACGCACGCCTGTGCACACCAATAAGTCACGACTGTGGAACCTTAACGCACAGCCGTGCACAACCACTCAAACCAGCCCCAAAATTTTCGCTCAATCTCTCCTAAATGATTTCAGATGGTTATAATTTTTGGTGAAGATCTAGAACAATGTGTTATGAGTTGTTGGTTCAAATCCCATGTCATTTGGAGGTTGGGAGAAGAAATTATGGCCAAAAGATCAAACGATGTTCGTGTCTGTCTCAAGCCATGGAAATCACGAGATTTCAAAAGTCACAATCGTGCAGAAGCATCATTGTGTTTTTCTTCTTCTCTTCCGATACTACAACTTCTTCTTCTTCTCTCCTTTTTCTTAATTCTTCCATTCCTATCTTTATTTTCCCTTAATTTCACTTCATTTTTTACTCTTATTTCAGTCCAACACACTCTTAAACAAATTAAAAACCATAATTAAACCCAAACATCCAAACCAGAAAATCAATCACGCATCTCTTCATTTTTCTGCATTTTATTCATCTTCTTGTTTTCATTTTCTCTATCTAACGTTTCAAATTTGATTCTACTCTCATTTTCAACTTCCATTCAACTAAAATCATTTATATACAACTCCAACTTCCAGATTAAAACACATACATCAAGATAGAAAATTCGTTCACGCATATCTCCATTTTACTGCACTGTTTCACTCTCATTTTCCTGCACATTCAACTTCTACATTTTCTTCATTTCTTCCTCAAAATTTCATTTTAAATCATTCATTCTCCTTCCCAGACATCACCACATACCTATTCTTTAACTCTAAATTCATTTTCAGTTCATTTCAAAACATCCAAACATTCATGCTAAAACAGTGAGTACTAAGCATATACGTATTTCACCAAAACAGAGTAAAATTTTTTTGCATCAATTTCATACACATTTCCATTGCTCTTTCAACTCTAAAGATCATTTGTACACTACCTTATTACATATTTATCCTCAAATCTGAAAAATCAACACATCCATATTTTCACTCTATACACGGTTTTCATTAAAATGTCCATTTTTCTTATGAATATGAAATATCAACTAATCACCATTTTTGTTTCATAAAACAACAACTCTAAAGGATTTACTTAATACTTACGTGATATAGCTCCAAAATTTGTAAAAACTCAAGAAGCCCTAAACTTCGTGCAACTCACGTACACCATTGTAGAGGTTGGCAAGTTTTGGTTTTTCTTGAGGAAAATGAAAGAAAACCAAAGTTGGGAGTAGCAAAAGGATAGATAAGAACAAGGTTTTTCTTTGGTGAAGATTTGATGAAAAACTCTATATTAAGGAAAAACATGGGAAAGAAAGTTACGAAGAAAGTGAAGAAAAGAATATAGTACTTGGTCTTTCAAAGTTAAGAAAAACTTAACTTTAAGATTTGGACACTTATCTAATTTTTAAGACCTTAGCTAGTTTCCCAACTAACTAGTTCTTATTGAACTAGTTCCATAACTCCCATCTTTTCATTCCAATTATCACCAAAATTTGCCAATAACATCTTTTCACAAATTCTAAAGTCATCTCCGGAATTTTCAAAGTCATTTTCTCAATAATCTCTAAAGTCATTTTTAACAATTCTCCAATATTATTTAACTCTTATTTCTATTTCCATTCATCAACTTACTCGCCAAGTGACATTTTTCCTAGTACAAAAATAATAAAAAATTTCAGAAATTACTCCTAAATTCATCAAAAATTCAAAATCACTAAACACACCTTCCAATTAAATTTTTCAATACATATAAATCACGATTCTCAGTAAAAATCATGTTTCACATAAATAAGTCAATTATACCCGGAATGTCAATGAATGCATGTACAATCATTTTTCATGTGCAAAAATATCTATATTCACGTGTATGAGTATGACATATTATGCATGAACATGAAATGCATTTCTAATCTCTCAGTAATCTCTTATATTTCCTATTCTAGCCTCCAAGTGGGTAACGGGATGTTACACTACTCCAACACCTTTAATCCAGGTTGGAGAAATCACGCTAATTTTAGATGTGGTAGGGATCAAGGCAACACTCAAGGAAATCCTTCTAATCAAATGGTGTCTAATCAAGGGACATCATCTTCTTTTTCTAAGGGTGATGAATTTGCTATGATCATGAAGGGCATTGCTGGGATTAATTCAAGATTAGATCACGAGAAGACACAAACTGATGCTAAGTTGAATGCTATGGGGAATAAGGTGGACTCATGTCTACAAAATATGTTCTCTAAGTTGGAGCAAATAGAAACTAAGTATGAGAACTTGAACAATTTTGTTACTTAAATCTGCAACAACTTGAGTGAACAACAATCAAAGAGTAGTGGTTCTATACCCTCCAACACAGTGATAAATCATAAATATTTGAATGCAATCACACTGAGAAGTGGTAAGAAAATTGGTGCTAAGAAAGTGAAATTCAAAGAGAATGAAGAGGATGAAGAACCGGTTAATGAGGAAATAGAAGTTGAGTCTCCTCTTGCTAACACTACTCAAGAAACCTCCTAAGCTGAGAAGAAAGCTTTTATTTAATCTGAAAGCCTACAAGAAAAGAAGGTCATGGAGAAGTCTTGAAAACAACTAGTGGTGCAAAATGATGAAAAGGCAACAATTATCATGAAGAGAACAATGGAGGAAGGATCACCTTCCGACTCCAAAGGTGATGAGGTAAATATTTGTGACTTGCCTTTTTCCAAATTCTTACTTGGTTAGTAAAAAGATTGTTGACAAGAAAGACAATGACGAATTGTTTGAAATGTTTAACAAACTTTAGGTGAATGTGCCATTGCTTGAATTGATTAAAAAGATGCCTAATTGTGCTAAATTCTTGAAAGACCTATGTACAAATAAGAGAAAGTATAGGCATAGTGAGAGAATCCAACTGGTGTTGAGTGTTAGCGCCTTATTTAATCCACAATTGCCCATTAAATGCAAAGACCTGGGTTCTTACACTATCCCCTGTACCATAGATAGAACTATTGTTTCTCATACCCTACTTGACTTAGGTGCAGCAATTAATGTCATGCCAACCTCTGTTTATAAGACCCTGGGTGTTAAAGCTTTGAAAGACACTAGTGCAGTGCTTGGTCTAGCTAATAGGACAGTGAGATAACTTAAAGGCATTTTAGAGGATATCCTTGTGCAAGTCAAAGGGCTTGTTTTCCCAGCTGACTTTTATATCCTGGATATGACTAATGAGCTTCCTTCCAAGAGTACCTTAATTCTAGGTAGGCCATTCCTTCTGACTGGTGAGACCCTAATTAACATGAAGAAGGGCTTTATCACTATGGCAATTGGGGATCAAGAAATGCAATTTAATCTTTCAGAAGCCATGAGCCATAGTTATGAAGATTTTTCTTACTTGGGTGTTGGTTTGATTTAATGTCATAATAATAATGTGGAAGATTTGCATGAGACTGATATGCATGAGCTCGACTGGTATAGTATAGGTGGGAATCATTTTGATGCGCTTGCTTATTTATCCTCATCCCGTTCATCTAATTTTTGTGCATGTGAGGGTGACGTATCATGTGTCTATTGTTTAGAGATAGATATCTAGCTCTCCATTCTGCAAAATTTTGATGCATCCTTTTGTTTTGATATTACTGCTAATTCTGCACTTAATAGCCTTGAGGAAGGCGCGTTTCTTGATTTTTCAGGAACTAATGATGATGAAGCTATTATACAAGCTACGAACGTAGTTTTTCTTTCAGGTAGTGCTAGAATATTAAAAGAGGATAGTAGTGATCCTGCTACTTCTCTATCCTCTTCTAATACCACCCTCACTTCTGATTTACCTTCTTTTTCTATTGATCAGACTAACCCCAATTCTATTGTCTCCAGCTCATCTGATGGTGGCACTGAATCGGGAAGTGGAGGACATATACGCCACACTAAGCTTATATCCTCTTCCCCAAGCCATATGGATGCACCGCTCACACTGAAAGCATTTGATATAACAAAGCTGGTTCCTTTTATTGTGCAACCCCCTGATTTAGAATTGAAACCCCTTCCCCTTAACTTGAAATATGTCTTTCTTGCTGATGATTGCAAATTTCCTGTTATTAATTCCAGTTCTCTGAGTAGTTTTGAAGAAGAGAAATTAGTTTCAATGTTGAAAAGATATAGGAGGGCTATAGGTTAGTCTTTAGGGGACATAACAGGAATTAATCCCTTGGTTTGCACACACAAGATCCTTTTGGCTGACGAGTCCACGCCAGTTAAGCAGCCACTAAGGAGGTCAAATCCTCTTATTCATGATGTGGTTAAGAAGGAGGTATCTAAATTATTAAGTACGGGGATCATATATATGCCATATCAAATAGTGAGTAGGTGAGCCCGGTACAAGTAGTACCAAAAAAGAGTGGCATCACAATAGTGAGAAATGAGAGTGATGAATTTATTCCATCAAGAGCTCAAAATGCTTGGAGAATGTGCATAAACTATAGGAAGTTGAACGAAGCAACTAGGAAGTATCATTTTTCATTACCTTTCGTTGATCAAATACCAGAAAGAATATCTGGGAAATCTCACTATTATTTCTTGGATGGCTTTTCATGTTACTTCTAGGTATTGATTGCACCTGCAGACTAAGATAAGACTACTTTTAGATGTCCTTTTAGTACCTACGCTTATCAAAGGATGTCATTTGGGTTGTGTAATGCTCCAGGGACCTTTCAAAGGTGTATGATGACAATCTTCTGTGATTTATTGGAGCGAAATATGGAGGTTTTTATTGATAACTTCACTGTTTATAGTGATAGCTTTGATGATTGCTTGTTTAGTCTTAAACATGTTTTTAGTAGATGTATTAAAAAAATATTGGTTTTGAATTATGAAAAATGTCATTTTATGGTAGATAATGGCATAGTGTTAGGTCATCACATCTACCAAAAGGGGATTGAGGTTGATAGAGCCAAGATTGAATTCATTTCTTCACTTCCTTATCCTATTTT